>PVJH01015032.1:0-54986 GCA_004026705.1 Nesogale talazaci
TCTTCCTGCCATGTAATCAATAGCAGGGATAGGGACAGGTTCGTTTCCAGGAATAATATCTATGTCTGGAGGGAGAAAGGCTAGCACACATAACTCTGTCCAAATGCTGGATAACTGGGTAAAAGCCCTATTGCTGCCACAAACAAAAACTGAACTATTAAGGGCACATAAGGAGCCCGTATCATTAACAACACTAGAATAAGAAACAAATCCCGCCACTTCTACAAAATCTCACAAGTATTGTTCAGGACTCATAGCAGTTGTTTTTAAAGGAAAGATGTACCATCGTGCCCTTCCACCCTCTGCTCCAACGAGAGTCTCTGCTGCTGGGATGTGGCCAAACACAATTCTTTTTTGCCAGCTGGCCCCAGGCTAGGGCCTGGGATGGAAGAAAGATGGATGGCTAGAGGAAGAGACCGCTTCCTTCTCATCTGTCCTGTTTCTGCACTGTCCACCAGGGGCTCTTTGTTGGTGTGAGTGTTAGGTTTTGTGTCCACCTGGCTGGGTCGGCATTCTCAGCCGTGGGGCAGTTGAGGCCTAGTAAATCCTCATGAAGTGACCTTCGACATGTACACAGCTCCCTCGTGGGCTCTGCCGTGAGCAGCCCAGCTGTTGGAAGGTAAGAGTAGGGTCATAAGACAAGGCCCTTACTCAGCGCACAGCCTTGTCCAATGGAAAGGAAGCTTCCTCAGGAGTGTGACCTACTTCCTAGAGAGAGAGACACGGTAGGGCTTGCTTTCGGCTGGGTCGAGATCCTGCATCTGGCTCACCGGCTCCACTTCTTTGGACTTGAGTCAATGGCCATCGTGCCTGGCCATCCCATGAATCGCCAGCAGCCTGCCATCTGCCTGCTGGCCTGGCATCCATCTGCCAAGCAACCTACCGCATACACACCTGTTCATCCTGGGTTCATCAGCCCCCAAAGCTATGAGAGTCAGGAGAAGCCGCCAGCTTCACCTCTGACCTACAGACTCGAAGTAGCACTGGAGTTACCTTCTTCTGCAACTGTGTGATCCACATTCGTGAGATACATCAATCAGTCAATCCACCACTCAATTATCCAATTGATGGGTCATTTGAACCACCCATCGACCCATCTCCAGTTTCTTCCCTCCTGTCATCCTGAGCTCTGGCTCCACGGGTTTCTTCACTCATATCCCCGGTCTGGTTATGCAGCCTCTTTCCTTTCCTTTCCCTAGACATAGAGGACCGTGAAAGTTATTAATTTATAACCCGTCAACTTCAATTTCATTCATGTTGTCTGCTCTTTGAAAATGAGTCTGGACCCTTGAATCCTTCCCATTTGAAGCTGGATCATTACTGATGTACAGTGACCAGGAGCAGTCAAGCCCGGAGGGTTAGGCATACTATCTGAATGGTAAGGAAAGCAGCTATCTGCTTGAGTCTGCTATTCCCATAATCTTTACAGATTGGCTTTTTTTTTACTGTGGAAAATATTTATTCAACTGTACAGTTGGTTTGAGTACACTGTTGGCTACCTGTTACAGTAAATTACCCAATTTTCATGGCAGCAGTATTTTCCCCACACATCAGAATCCAGGAGCAATATGCCTTTTCCAATTGCCCTTTAGTGTTTTGTTCTGGTCTTCCTGTTCTCACCCCTCAAAAATACAGAGAGATTTGTGAGTATCAGCTAGCCATTTACAGAAGCCATGAGATACAGATATTCATAAATATGATATACTTATAATCGAGGTACTTGGACAAACACTACCAATGTTTATGGAAAAGGAGAGTTGGTTTTAAAATTCGTTAGAACTACAGAAGCTATCGTAGACACGCTACTCATGTCCTCCTTCTGAAACCAAAATGGAGGAAATCCTTACTGTCACTCTGCCAACTGCCACAGACCAAAAAAGGCTCTCCCAAAGGGCCATGAGTCCAATGTCCGTGTCACAGAATGAAGACGTGGGTTAAACTGAGTCACTCAGGGGAGCTTATTAAAAGTAAGATCAAACTTCCTTAACAGATCAATGCTACTTTTAAGGTATTGTCAGAACAGAGATTTAATTATAAGTTGGCTGGGGCGACTCTCTGTGAGCAGTTTTCTTAATACTAAAGAGCATCTGTCCACAAACACCCTAGAAAAGCTACGGAGTCATGCTCCTGGTTATACCGGAAAGGAGATTTGCCAGGTTTGAGGATAGATGTCGAGCTCCCAGAGTGTCTGGGAGGCCCAGGTTCCAAGTAATTCAATAATCCATAGGAATATTTAAGCAAAAAGGAGATCAAAAGCAGACCTGGTATCAACTTATACTAAAATAGATGGATTTTTTTTAACATTACATGATAAAAGCAAATCATAAAATCAAATGTACTTCTAAAGGGGCACCGATTTTGTGTTACTTTTTTTTTTTTAATGGAGACTGGAAACTGTGCATGTTTACCGTAACATTTACTGGAAAAGCCAATGAATGGAATTTCTTGCAACTCTTTACTGGCATGATACAAAACAAATCATGTGCAAATATGCAGGGTCCCTAAAAGAGCAGTTAGGGAGGTTATGGACAGAAAAGATGCCATTATTTGATCAAACATGCAAACAGTGGAGCTCCCGAGAGTTTATAGCGTAGAGCAGTAACCGCCACATGCTCCTCCACCCTGACCGTCTTCTCTGAGTGACAGTGTCATGCCTTGAGTCTGGTTCTCACTCCCCCACAGTCCCGGGGTCTGGATGATCTCTTCCACCACTTCTCAGAGGCACGCTGTCCACCGTCACGGGTTTGTGCACTTGCCTCTAGACAACATGGAATGCTCGCTGGCAAATTTCAGACCCTCGTTTCTATCAACTGTGGGAACCCTTCTACCCCGTCATGTGGGGTCGCTGTGAGTCCAGATCAACTCTGGGATGTAGGGTCCATGCGACGCTCTAGGGGAGCCCGAGAAGCATCTTGCCAGGAGACATGCCCTCAGTTGCCGCTCCTGTTCACAGGGAGAGGTTGAAGGACAGTCTGCAGACTGAAGCAAGAGGGTGACGCCGAAGGCTTTACTCCGAGGGCTCCAGTTCATACCCGCACGGTTCATTCTGCACAAAATGTGTCTCGTGTGTTTCTGCCACCAGGGAGGGGCTGCAGACACGTACTCTCAGTCCCCCCGCGTGTTTTATCCTCGTGACCCACTTGAGTCTGGTCTGACACATAGACACCCTGCAGGGCAGCAGAGAAGTGTCAGAGAGCATTTATGGAGTTGTGGGTCTTTATGGGAGGAGATGGCCCCACTGCCCTTCCTCGGAGTGGCCCGAGGGCTTGAACCGCAGATGGTGAGGTGAGCAGCCTCATGCTGACACCACTTGCCAAAAGGACTCCGTTGTACAGTTCAATTCAAGGCGAGGAAGTCCGTGCAGAAGGTTGTGGCCACCATGCTGGAGCATTCCCTCGGCCCAATCTTGATAGGTTTTCTTGCAGGACACAAGATGGTCACGGAATCGTGTTAGGAAGATGTTTTCCAAAAATTGAAAACGGCATGGGTTTTAAAAAGGTCAGGAAAGTTGTGCTGAGGAATTTTTCCCATCATAGCCGCACATGATAGGACAGCAAGAGCTGTCCGAAGAGGTTTCGCTGGGAAATCTCACCCCATCCACCCGAAGGTTCTGATCTTGCCCCGGCAGACTTCATTTGTTCCCAAAATTAAGGAACACAGTGTGAGTTCTTTGAGGATGCCCAGACTGCTGTTTTGCCAGGACATGAGTCGAAGGGCACAGAATTCTTCAGGAGGGACAGAAGTGTGTCAACCTCGAGGGAGTGTAGACAAGAATTTCAAATCTTTGTCATTTTAGTCTAACAAAGGTCTTTAGGATTTTGTAACCAGACTTTTGAATTGCCTTTGTGAATCCATCACAAATGGGTGAATGTTGTATAGTTTCACTTTTGAACAAAGTCGAGAATATAAACACACACACAAGTACAAAAGAAAAGATTATAAACACACCAAGAAAGCAACCATCATTGATGACTACCATGGATGGGTGAGGAGACTCACTTTCTAGAGAGCAGAAACATCATTTTGGGTGATGGGAAAGCCAATGCACAATATAGGTGACATCTGCACAATTTGTCCAAGATAAATGAAGATACTAAGAAGCAGATAAGAATAAGGGACAAAAAAAAAAACAGTGCAATGCCCAAATTCATTTGGGAACAGGAATTGAAGGGCAATATTGCTGATTTCAGGTGGATTTGGCTGAAAGCAGATAATTTCAGAAAGCATTTTTAAACTTTTATTCACTATGTAAAGGTCTTATGTTTCATAGTTCATAATAATTAATGGATAACATTTCAGAAAATGGTAATTCTAGACAACACAATTCCAGTTGTGTTCATCCAGAACTAGCACATAGACTAAATCGGTCTTTCTTTTCTTATTTGTTTAATAGGACAATATAATGGTTTGTGGCAGTCATGTACTCTTGGGTCAATATCAAGATTGGGAGTGTAGGGGTGGAGTCTAGCCAGTCAGTCTGAAGATAGCCAATGAGACCTCTGTGTGGACATGGCTTTCTCCTGAGAATTCTGGGAAATCTCGTGGTATTTTCTAATTGGAGGTGAAAGACAAGACTCAGTCCTTGGGAGACATTTCAGCTAACAAGACACAAGGCAGGCTCCCTGTGAGGCATCCTGGAGGAGAAGCCACAGGGGCTCACCCTGATGAAATCAGGCCTCTGAAGCCGGAAAAGCCACATAGAGACTCCTGCCAGTGCTAAGATGCTTGATAAACTATATAGAGAGAGACCCCTGCCAGCACTGAGATGCTTCTACTACCACTGGATACACAAGATGACTCTATGCCCACTGGCTGGGGATTGTCCTGGCATCATTGCATGTGCCTCGTGAATCTGAAGAAGATTTTATAGACTGGTATTGAACATATGGGTTGGACTTGATGGGGTTGGGATGCGTTTTCAATGTTCCATTCCTCTTATATATAAACCTCTCCCTTATATACATATGAGTTTTTATGAATTTCTCTAGCCTACCCAGAGTAACACAAGCTTAAAATGAGAAACAAAGTGTGTGTCAATTTAGAATCTTTTCTCCATATTAATGCAATTTCCATGCTAAGGAAATAATACAAGAAGTTGGAGTACACAATGAAGAATATATATCAAGATTGAAGGAAGACACCTTAGCAATCTTAACATCAGTTGCCTCCAGTTTCAACCAGTAGTGTGACGGTTATGTATTAGTGATGCCAATTTCATAATTGGGATGTAGGGGTGGAGTCTAGTCTGTTAATCTGGAGATAGCCATTGAGTAGCCAGTGAGGCCTCTGTGTGGGCATGGCTTTCTCCTGAGACTTCTGGGAAATTTCATATTTCCCTTGTGGAGATGAGAGGCCATCTCCCCACTTGGTAGGAGTCAGTCTCTGAGACGACGAACTATGTACAAGACAAGATGACAGCATCTGAGGAGCTGGAGGAGCTGGAGGAGAAGCCACACAGCCTTACCCTGATGGAGCCAGACCTCTGAAGCTGGAGAAGCCACAATGGAGTCTCCTGCCAGCGCTGAGTTGCTTCCACCACCACTGGCTGCTGTTGATGGACCCTGAGCCCTGGAAGTGAGGAGCCATGGGAAGACCCCTGCCAGTGCCAGGACTTTGCACCTACTGACCTGTGGCTTCATGAATCAGAAGAAAACTTTAGAGACTGGAATTGGGAATATGGGCTAATATAGGACTTATGACTTTGAACTGGACTGGGTTGGGATGCTTTCTCAATGTCCCATTCCTCTTGTATATAAACCTTCCCTTATATCCATATACATGTCTATGAATTTGTTTTTCTAGTCTACCTGGACTAACACAACTGGTCATCTCATCTTTTTCCCACCAATCCTGTCTCCTGGGACTCCTGCTTATTTATTCTGCTATGAAGTGTATCCCTAGAGGGGCCCGAATGCTGATGGCAGCCTTCTTTTTGAGGCCATGAATATGTATCAACAATAAAGTCCTGTGTGTCAAAAAAAAAAAAAGAATAAGGGAAAATTACAGTAAATGTCTTCACAAACAAATTTTGCAATAACAATAAATATGTACATGGTTACTGTGTTAGTCTGGGTAGACTAGAGAAACAAATTCATAAATACACATATGGATATTAGGGAGAGGTTTATACACAAGAGGACAATGGAGCATTGAGAAAGCATCCCAACCCAGTCCAGTTCAAGGTCATAAGTCCGATATTACCCCATATGTCTGAAACCAGTCTATAAAGTCTCCTTCCAACTCACAAAGCATGTGCGATGACACCAGGACAATCACAGGGCAGTGGGTGCAGAGTCTTGTGTGTCCAGTGGTAATAGAAGCATCCTGGCTTTGGCAGGGGTCCCCTCATGGCTCCTCGTTTCCAGGGCTCAGGGTTCATCAGCAATATTCATAAGAGGTAGAAGCATCTCAGTGCTGGCAGGGGTTTCTCTGTGCCCCTTCTGGCTTCAGAGGTCTGGTTCTATCAGGGTAGGACCATCTGGCTTCTCCTCTGGTTCCTCCAGTTCCTCGGATGCTGCCATCTTATCTTGTCAGTCGAGCATCTCCCAACAACTGAGGAGATGGTCTCTCATCTCCACGAGGGGAATATCATGAGACTTCCCAGAATGCTCAGAGAACGCCACGCCCATACAGAGGTCTCATTGGCTATCTCCAGACTGACAGGCTAGACTCCACCCCTACATTCCCAATAAGAAATTGACACACAAGTATATGACAACCACAGTACAAAGCTGATATGTAGGCATATTTGTGTATAGGAAAGTACAGGTGAGTATATACCGATACATGATCAGTGGTGTCTGAAGACATATGCATATATACTTATTTATTGGTGCTGCAAAGATATTCATATATATTAACTTCACAGAGCCCACAATTATGAATACTGCCAAGGCATCATTTAATATCTTTGGGATTGTTTTGCTGAGTTGGAAGGCTTGGGACCTTCCAAGTGGGGAAACTTGTTCAATAAAAATAATAGATCATGTCTATTATCTCGGTCATAAAGATAATATATTGTATTCTACATCTTCATTTGGTGAATGGCATCTGGGGTCTTAAAGTTTGTGATTGACCATTGAAGATCCAATTACTGATCTCTTCCTGTCTGGAGTAAAAGAGAATGAAGGACAAAATAATAATAATTTATAAATTATCAAGGGCTCATGGGGGAGGGGGAGCAAGGAGGGAGAGGTAAAAATGAGGAGCTGATACCAAAGGCTCAAGGAGAAAGCAAATGTTTTGAGAATGATGAGGGCAGCAGATGTACAAATGTGCTCAACACAAAGGATGTATGTGTGGATTGTGATAAGAGTTGTATGATTCCCCAATAAAAATCATTTGAAAAAAGAGAGAACGAAGAAAGCCAAACACTTAGAGAAGAAGTTAATTCACAGACTGATGGCCCACATGAACTTTGGTCACTTCTCGCCTAAGAAGCAGAACAACGAGATGGTGCCCAGCTACCGCGACTGACTATCCTGACCAAAGACACGACAAAAAGTCCTCAACAGAATAGGAGCAGGACTCAAATTCTTTTTTCTTTTCATGATACATAATACTTTTTCCCCTGCCCCTGATACATAATATTTTAATAAGAAAACTTTTTTTTTATTATTGGAGAGGAAGGGAGAAAGGGGGAACCAATCACAACGATCAATACATAACCACACACCCCTCTCAGGGGGAACAACATCAAATTCTTTTTCAAAAGGTCTGTCTGATAAAGCCCAGATGAACCCCTGAGAGGCCCTTTGAACTTGGAACTGAAAGCACTACAAAGGCTTATAAAGTAAGCAATATCACTCCTGAATATGAAGCTCTGTTAAGTCTATCAGCTGTAGAGATTGAAGGTCAACATTTCCCCTAAAACAGAGATGAGATGAGAAAGAAGGGCAGGAAGACTAGATGAATGGGGACAGAGTCCAAAGAGTAAAATCAATAAGAAGGTTGACTTGTTGTGAAAAATATGGCCAACGCCGTGGAGCAAGTTGCATAACGTTTCTTTCAGGGGAATGAAAACATTCACCTAAAACACAATTTCTTCCTTCCTTCCATTCTTTTTAAAAGAAGTAAACACACGGTGTGGTGGCCTAGAGGGGAAGCTTGGAGTTGAATATGAGACTGGACCTTTGAAATGGAAAGAGTTCATGCTGTGCTGCTTGTATTCAGATTTCATGAGATCACATTGTCTAAATTTACAGCACTGAGGGAGGTGTGATGGAGTCGGACATGGTGACCTTCAGAGAGCTCAAAATGCACTACCACTGAGTCCGTTCTGACACTTGGTGGCCCTTTAGGACAGGGTGGACCTGCCCCTGTGGGTTTCCGAGATGGTGGTTCTTTACAGGAGTGGAAAGCCTCATCCCCCACCCCCACCCCCTTGGAGCAGCTGGTGGCTTTGAACCATTGACCCTGGCGTTAGCAGCCCAATGCATAACCCACGACACCACCAGGCTTCTCCTCAGCAAACTCAGCAACCTGCTGAAAGAGGTTGGTGAGGCAGCCTTGGCCAAAAATATCAGAAACACGAAACCGGTCCTTGATAAGCATCGAGTTACAATTCCTCAAATAAAGCAGTGTTCCAAAATGCCCCCCTGTGAGTGCATCGGTGCCTTTTTGTCCTCTGGAGTCGCATGTTTTAGAAAAATGTCTCAAAGAGCTGCTGAAGCCAATGCAGTCCTGGGAGCCCTGGGCCAGGGTCTCCCCAGTCAGCCACAGATTGTCCAGAGTGTTGCCTCTCCCAAGCCTTCCTAAAGATGCTTCCTTAGCTTCCATCTCCCTGCTGCTGCGTGTCCTTGGGAAAGTGACTGACCACTCTGTCCCCAAATGTCCTCATCTGTGAATGGCCATAGCACGCACCTCACAGGACTCTGACGCATATCACAGAGTCACTAAGTAAAGATGCACAAAGTGCTTAGGACAGAGGCTGGTACATAAAAGTCCGCGACAGTCGATGGCCATCGGTTGGCTTTGATTCATGAGGACCCCAATTCAGGACACAGCCCGGGGAGTCGGCGCAGAACTGTGCTCGATAGCTGGGTTCTCCATAACTGGCCTTTTGGAAGGTCACCCCACTTTTCTCCCCGGGAACCTCTGGGTAAGCGCCAACCTTTCCACTGGCAGCCAGGCTGGTAAACTGTTTGCACCACGTAAGGGTTCCAGCTGGCACCAAGTACGTGCTACCTCGTATATGTGACTCATGCCTGTTCTACCGCTGCTCCCCAGACGGCTGGCAGAGTCTCGGGAATTTCTCGTGGTGATCTGGTTCCTCTCCCTCTTCAGTGGGTCGCTGAATGGTACCCATTTCTGAGAAGTGTTTTGTCTAATACAACGCCGAGGCTTAGAGCTCAGAGCCAAGAACAGCTATGAGCCTAAGAGGTGAATCATGTCACCTCACCCAAACAAGGAAAACCCCACAGTGTTCAGAAGGGAACGGGGTGTCTCAGAAGTATCTTGTGAATAAAGGGGGAAATTAGGGAGCTTGTTTCCTGGCCTGGGCCTTGACTGAACACCCTTCCAGTAGAGGGACGGTCCCGGGGCCCTGCTTCCCGGGGCCCTCCTGTTGTCCATAAATGTCTCATAGTCCTGGTGTTGTCTGGTCCACATCATCTCAGCCATTTGCTCGGAAGGAACGCGTGCCTTCCCAAAACTGCAAAGACTCCATCATGGAGCTGTCCCCCAGGCAGCCGGTGTCTGGGTTTAGCTCTGTACGCTCTGAGACACATCCTTCAGCAGCAAAGAGAAGCTGGAAGCTCCACGGGGGGGTTGGGGGAGAGAGAATAGAGGTCAATGTGGGACTTAGCAGGAGCCCCAGTGACATCGTGTTAGGTTACAAGTCGGGCTAGGATCCATAAGGTCAGTAGTTCAAAACCACCAGCCACTCCGAGGGAGAAAGAAGGGCTCTCTTTTCCCAGAAACCATCTTGGAAACTCATAGACCCTGTCCTATGGGGTCACGTTGAGCCAGAATCGACTCCATGGCGGTGAGTTGGTTTGGTTTGGTTTCATGGGTTGTGCTCAGCCTCTTCCACACTGCCAGGCATGGACAGTATTTGTAGCTGGTTTGAAAACAAATCAGATGAGAGAAGGCAGGAAAATAAGTCAGTTGAACCGCCTGCCCCACCCCGACCCCACACACACTCCCCCTGCAAATGTGTATCAGAACACTGACCCAAAGCGAAACATGGGAATTGGAATGGTTTGTCCTCTGGATCAGGAGCAGGGATTGAGGGCCAAGTCCTTTACCTGTGACCCTTGGCCACACTGACTACAATGCTTGCTCCCATCATCCTGGGATGCCTATGTTCTAGGTGGGAAGGCTGAACTGTGCACACTGGGGATTTTCAACAGCTGAAACTCCTGCTTGGTCCACGAAGCCAATGCTATTCTTTGTGCCCAGGTCCTCCTGGTTATTTGGTTTTCTTTCTTAGCAGTCTCACACAGGGGTGAATACAGCACAGAGAAGACATTGGCGGTGGGGGGGGGGGGGGAGGTTGGTTCTGATGGTCTGCTCAAACTGGCTTGTTTAGCTACCTGTGTCTGCTGGGCACCCATCCTCCCTGGTGCCCTGAAGAAGGATGCACCCCTGGTCCCTGAGCCTGAGTTAAAAATACCTATGACACAAAGCGAGGCATTGTGGAGAGGGCATGGGGTGTTAGGTACCAACCGGGTGCACAGCAGAAACACATATTGCCTGGTTGTGTTAGACAGGGTTCTCTGGAGAAATAAAACCAGGACACTAGTAATTCTCTTTATATATTTATATAGGTAGAAAGATATATAAGATAAGAAACAAGCAGTTAAGTAATCTATAAAGCAGCACAAATAGCTCGGTGCAACTCATTTACATGAAACAGCTAGTAGACTGGCGGTCCTTGGAGGGCCACCAAAGAGTCCACTGTAGAGCATTCAGGCTACCCGGCCACAAGCAGCAAACAGCAAAGCAGGTCACCAACAGTCCAACAGACCCCATTCAAGAGATGTATATTCCAGGAGCGTGGAAAAGCAGGGCTTGAAGGAACCTCAACTCACAGCAACACAGTCCATGGATTAGGTGTCCCATGGGTAGTGTTGCTTGGAGATCGAGGCACAAGACAAACAAGGCAGCCAGCTGGTCCAAAGATCCAAGAGCAGGAGGGCAAGGGTGGGGCTCACGGAGCCATTTCTGTCTCCACCCTTCAATTGATCTTACGTGTCTTCATTGGCCATGTTGTCACAACAGACCCACCTATCTTCTTTGGCCATGTTGGCACAACAAGCCTACCTATCACACCAGTTCTGTGCCATCCTCACTCCTGCTCCTGTGTTCAAACCTATTGTTGCAGCCACTGGGTCGATTTACCAACTCGAGGGCCTTTCTCTGTCTCTCTGCCCTTCCACATCTTCAAGCATGATGTCCTTCTCCAGAGACTGGTCTCTCCTATGTCCAAAGTGTGGGAGGAAATCCTGCCGTCCTTGCCTCAAAGGAGCACTCTGACTCTCTGTCTTCCCAGACAGATTGGTGTGTCCTTTGAGCGGTCCACGGTCCTTTCCAGATTCTTTGCCAACACCACATGTCAAGTGCATCCAGTCTTCTACAGTCCTCCTTAGTCAACGAACAACTTTCACAGGCAGATGAGGCAATGGAGAACGCGGTGGCTGGGGTCAAGTGAAAGTCAGTCCTCAAAGTAACATTCCTGCTCTTCAACACTCTGAAGGGGACTTGAGCAGCAGAGTTGACCCAATGCAACCCATGCTTTGACCTCTTGACTGCTGCTTCCATGAGGATTGGTTGTGGACCAAGACCAAATCCTGGACAACGGCAACCTTTGCCCCACTTATCAGGATGCTGCCTCCCGGTTCAGTTGTGTGGATTGGAGTCGTTTCACCTTGAGTTGTAATCCATCCTGAAGGCTGCAATGCTTGATTGTCATCAACAAGTGCCTCGAGTCCTCCTCACTTTCAGCAAGCGAGGTGGTTGTCACCTGCTTATCAAAAGCTGTGAACAAACTTTCTTCTCATCCTGATGCCACTTTTGGTTTGTTCTCATTTTTCATATCAGCCAGTTTCTCTCCTGATTTGCTCAGCATAGGTTGCAGCCCTGTCACACACCATTTCTGATTTCAAACCATGCAGTATTCTCTTGTTGTTTCTTGGGATGGGGTGACAGGGCGGGGGGTGGGGGGGTGGGAGGGGAGGGCAGCATTCTGATTTGACGACTCATCTCTGCAGAATCAAATCATGATTTCATGGTAAGACCTAAACCATTTCTGCTGCTGTGAAGGCACCTCCAAGCAAGTTTCCCAAAGCTCCCTGACACATGGGTTCTATGAATCTGATATTTTCCAATAACAATTTTGAGACTATAAATCTTTCTCTTTCTCCCATTGACCAGGTAGTGCAGTGGTTCTCAACCTGTGAGTTGAGACTCCATTGGGGGTTGTGACAGTCACGTACTCTGGTGCCAATTTGACTAAGAGTGTATGGGAGAAGTCTAGCCTGTCAATCTGGAGATAGCCAAGGAGACTTCTGTGTGGGCATGGATTTCTCTGAGAATTCTGGAAAATCGCGCGGCAGTTCCCATTGGAAGTGAGACTGTAGATTCACTTCCTTGGAGATGCACTACTGACAAGACAAGATGGCAGCTTAGATCCTGAGTCCTAGGAACTGAAGAAGCCAGAGGAGAAGCCACATGGGCTTACCCTGATGGAATCAGACCTCTGGGGCCGGAGAAGCCACGTGAAGACTCCTGCCAGTGCTGAGATGCTTGAGTAGCCACAGAGAGGCCCCTGCCAAGGCTGAGATGCTTCTACCACCAATGGATACTGCTAATGAACCCTGAGTCCTGCCTGGAAATGAGGAGACATGGGGAGACCTCTGCCAACACCAGGATGCTTCCACTGCCTCTGGATACACAGACTCTGCATCCACTGCCCTGTGATTGTCCTGGTGTCATTGCCCATGCTTCGTGAGTCAGAAGGAGACTTTATAGACTGGTATCGGACATATGGGCTAACATCAGACTTATGACCTTGGACTGGACTGGGTTGGGATGTTTTCTCAATGTTCCATTCCTCTTGCATATAAACCTTTCCCTTATATACATTTGCATATTTATGAATTTGTTTCCCTAGTCTACCTGGTCTAACACAGGGGTCGAGTGGTTCTTTCACAGGAGATGCCTGATTTATAACAGTAGCAAAATGACAGTAATGAAGCAGCAAAAAAAAACAGTCCTGTGGTTGGGGGCTCACCACCCCATGAGGTCACAGCGTGAGGAAGGTTGAGCAGCACTGAGTCAGTGGGGTTTGCACTGGATGCAGACCTCGCAATTAAACAAACAAAAGAAGTTTACTCACCAGTGAAAGGGTCCCAACCCTTGCGAATTAAGAGAGGTCCACTTACTCGAACGATTGCCCACTGAAGAAAGCAACAGAACAATGACAATACTGCATTGAGCGGGTGGCACTGAGGTGGCTCAGGCTGGGTCGGAGTGAGTCATGTGGGGGAAGGCTGACAAAGTTGCCTGCTGTGACTAGCTGACTTGGAATTGACACACCAACTCATGGCCACCTTATCAACCACAGAGCTGAACCCGGTTGTCTCAGTGCCTTCTTCACGATCCTTGGTGTGTCTGCCTGCGCTTTTGTGGCGATTAAGTGGGTTTTCTGACCTGAAGGACTTGCGCATTCTAAAGGACAATGTTCTGCTGTGATCCATTGGCTAAATTTCACAAGCATGTTGCCAGGCCTTTCTTCCTAGCCGCTCTTAGACCGGGAACTTTGCTGACATCTGCCACCAGGGGTGACCCTGCTGATATTTGAAATATCAGTGCTTTAGTTTCCAGCATAATAGCAACACCCATGTCACCACAGCTCAGCAAATGGGCAGATATGTGCTAAGAAGTAGCTTTTCACCGCCTGACTCACAGCGACCATATAGGACAGGGCAGCACTGGCCCTGTGAGTCTCTGAGACCATAATTCATTCTGGGAGTAGAAAGTCCCCTCTTCCTCCCTCTGAGCAGCTGGTGGTTTTGAACTGCAGGCCCAGTTGTAACCACTATGGCAAACAATTAACTGCAATCCAGTCCCCTAGAAACCACAGCTCAGAGGAACCCTATCTACTTGTTTCATCACCAAATGTGGGTGCTCTGCTTTTAACATAAAAAAAAATCACCCTTAGACATGCCAGGTAATAAAAACCAATGTCCTAGGTCCTGGATCACTACTGTGTCCACATGCAATCAGCACGAACTGTACTGAATTCACACGAGTTGTGCAAACTGCTAGCATGCTCATTGGCTCACTTGGTTTTGAGGTTCAAGTTTGCCCCAAGTTACCTTAGAAGAAAGGTCTGGCTCTCTACTTCTGAAGAAACAGCCCTTGAACATTCACCTGGGTTCTGCCTACACAGTTCTTTTCTTCTTTTTAATCACTTTATTGGAGATTCTTATAGCTCTTACTACAACCCATGCATCCATCCATGTGTCAAGCACGTTCTGTACATCTGTTGCCGTCATCATTTTCCAAACATTTTCTTTCTACCTGAGCCCTTGTGATCAGTTTCTTTGCTCCTCTCCACCCTCTCTCCCTCATGAACCCTCGATATTTTAGATAATTTAGAAAATTTTCGATAATTTAGAAATTTTTTTCATGTCTTTTTTTTGGGGGGGCATCCCTCTGGTGGGAGTAGGAGACCCAGCCTTGCTCCTGGAAAGCTGCTGCTGGATTTGAACCGCCAACCCAGTCAGCCGCAATCCCGCACACAACCACGACACCACCAGGGCTCAGCCTTTTTTTCATGCCTTATAGGTCTTTCATGTCTCCCTTCATCCCCTTCTGCAAGCAAATACATGCACTTACCTAAAACCCAAATCCGACCCACTGCCATAGAGGCGTTTCCGATGCATAATAACCCTACAGGACAGCATAGAGCTGCACCGTGGGGGTTCTGAGACTGTACCTCAAAGGAATTCGGTGGCCCCCCTCTCTCTCCCACAGAGTAGTGGGTGGGTTTGAAGCCCAGTCTTTAGGTTAGCAGCTGAGAGCTTAACCACTGCAACACCAGGGTGCCTTAAAGACACCTACCCACCCAAAGCCCACTGCCATCAAACTATCTAATTCACAGCAACTCGATACAGGGCTTCAGAGGCTGCACATCTTTTCAGGAGTAGACAGCCTCATCTTTCTCCCCTGGAGTGGTGAGTGGGCTTCAACTGCCGACCTTGTGGTTAGCAGCCCTGTGCTTACCGAACAGGGCTACCAGGGCACCTTAACGACCTAAGTGAAGCTCAACACACAGAAGCAAAAAACGTGGAAGTCCGCAGGCTCTGGACATTGGCTTATTTTGCTTTTCCCACATTTCCCCTTGGAGTCGACTCCAGCTCACAGAGACCCTATGTGTATCAGAGGAGAATTGCGTCCCCTAGGGATTGCTTTGTTTTGAAATCATTTTCCCGGGGGCTCATACAACTCATCACAATCCAGACATCAACTGAATCAGGCATGCTTGTACATCTGTTGCCCGTATTCTTTTCTAGACATGTGCTTTCTATTGAGCCCTTGGTATCAGTTCTTTTTTCTCCCCTCCCCCCCCACTTCATACCCCCTGATAGATTGTACATTGTTATTATTTTCATCTCTCAAACCAACCACGGTCTCCCTTCCCTCCCACGTTTTCTGTTGTTCTTCCCCCTGTAGAGCACGATATGGTCATGTGTTGATCGTTGCGATCGGTTCCCCCTATCTCCCTTTCTCTCCCATTCTTCTCCCTACCCTTCTGGTATCACTGTCCCCAGTTCTGTTCCTGGATTCTGTGTGTCGTGAACTCCCTATGATTTTTTATAGTTGATTTTGGGTTTTTTTGAAATAATTGTCAGGGCTTTTTTCCATTGTGCCTCCAAGTGGAAAAAAGTTCCAGCCTTTAGGTCAACTGGTGCACTGGCTGCACTACCCAAGGTGGAGCAAATTCAAATCCCACCTCCACACCTTCCAGGTATATCCCAAACCAACTAGGCTTTCTGTTGCTGATTCACAAAATAGCCCCAGTATTGGCATGGTCGCACCTCAGGGCATTGCTCAAAGATGTAAATATAGAACCCACGAAGGCATTGAGCACCATGCCTGACACACAGTAAGAACTCGGTAAATGCCAGGCAGTCTGTCACTCACCCGGCAAATATTTATGGAGGGCTGACTGTGTGCCAGGAAACCGCACTCATTGCTTGGCAGAGGGATGTGGGCAAGACCGACAAAAACCCCTGCCAGCCTGGTCTTTAGACTCAACTAGAGGAGACAGATGAAAATGAAGTCAAGGAGTCACATGGTCTATCTTCTGGGGGCAAACACAAGAGGGTGACAAGGCCCAAAGAAATCACAGAGAAGGGCAGGGCAGGAGGCAGGGAGCAAGAGGTAGGAGTTGAACGAGTGATCCAAAGGGGTGAGGGAGCCAAACAAGCTGCTCTCTGTGGGTCAGGGGAGAGGGGAAGGCGGGCAGGTCGTGCAGGAGGATGTGCGCTCAAGGAGAAGCCAGGAGGCCAGAGTGGCTCCCTCGGGGTTTCAGGCCAGCTCACTGCAGCTGGACCCCCGCCCCCCCCCCCAAGAGAATCAGCTTCTTCTTCCAAGACACTGAGTCCAAATCTGTAGTTTGGGGTCAGAGGGACTCTTGGAAGTGTAACAGGCAATGACGTATGAGAAGGCTGAAGTCCTAGCGTCAACACTCAGCCCCTAAACGAACACGTTTGCTGTTCACATCCCCCCAAGGGACAACACTGGTTTCACCATGCAGGAATTGCTCCCGATCTGAGGCCACCACACCAAGGCTTTCTCCGAGCCCCTACCATGACCCCAATTCTACCGTAGAAACCGGCTAGACCAGGGCATGTACCTGGGTACAGAGAAGAGCCCGCAACACAGGGAATCCAGGCCAGATAAACTCCTTGGGCCAAATAATGAGAGTAGCGATATCAGGAGGGTAGGGAGGAGATGGGGGGAACAAAGGGGAACCAAGCACAATGATCGACATATAACCCCCTCTCAGGGGGCCAAACAACAGAAAAGTGGGTGAAGGGAAACAGTGGTTGGTGTAAGACATGAAGACAATAATAATTTATAAATTATCAAGAGTTCGTGAGGGAGGGGAGGTGGAGAAAGGAGAAAAAATGAGGCGCTGACACCAAGGGCTCAAGTAGAAAGAAAATGCTTTGAAAATGACGATGGCAGAATATGTACAAATGTGCTTGACACGATGGATGGATGGATAGATGGATGGATGGATGAATGGACAGACTATGATAAGAGATATAAGAGCCCTCAATAAAAGCATTAAAAAGCCATAAAAAAGAACTCCTTGTTGTCACTGGCGGGTGGGGGTGGGGCACAGTGAAAAGTAGTACCCATTCCTTTCAGAGCTGGATACAGACCCTGCTGGCTGCAAAGATTGCTCTGGAAGAACACTACCTGGGGGTCCTTGAAGCTTTGTAGCCTATCAAAGACGTTGACTTGGTAACCTCCAGCCAGCCTCTGCTCCACCATGGCCTGACCAGGAAACACTGAGTCCTCCATCACTGCGGACTTCCGTCCTTTGCAGATGTTCTCTGCCATGTGTCTGTGCCTCCTGGTCTCTCATTTATTCATGAGTGCCTTCTTCCATTTTGGCACAAAGATGGTCCTCTTTGCTTGCTTGTTTGCTTTTAAAGAACATTTCTTTAATTTATTTTTTGAAATTTATTTCACCTTTTTGAACATTTTTTTAAAATTAGGGGCTCCTACAACTCTTATCACAATCCATATATGTATTCATTGTGTCAAGCACATGTGTACATTTGTTGCCATCATCATTTTCAAAACATTCTCTTACTGCTTGAGCCCTTGGTATCAGCTCTTCATTTTTTCCCTCTCCCTCCCTGGTCCCCCCCCCCCTCATGAACCCTTGATAATTTATAAATTATTATTTTGTCATATCTTACACTGTCTGACATCTCTCTTCACCCATTTTTGTGTTGTCCATCCCCCAAGGAGGAGGTTATATGTAGATCTTTATGACCAGTTCCCCCTTTCTACCCCACCTTCCCTCTGCCCTCCAGCTATCGCCACTCTCACCACTGGTCCTGAAGGGCTCATCTGTCCTGGATTCCCTATGCCTCCGGTTCCTATCTGTACCAGTGTGCATCCTCTGGATTTGTAAGATAGAATTGGGATCGTGACAGTGGAAGGGGTGGGCAGGAGGACGCATTTAGGAACTAGAGGAAAGTTGTGTATTTCAAAAGACCATCTTCTTTGTGAACACCTTTTCTATCGGCTCTGTTAGATGGTCTCAGCTCATCCCAGATTGGCATAGAAACTGGACATCTTTTTTTATTTGTTCTAATCAAAATGTAATTAGAGAAATGCACATTATCTTATCATCGGCTTTCTTTATGGAAACAAAAAAACCTCATCTTTCTCCCACAAAGCAGCTGATGGGTTTGATATGTCGACCTCACCGTTAGCAGCCCAATGCACAACCCACTACACCACCAACAAGAAAACCCTACGGGGCAGTTTCACCTTGTGATGCACAGAGTCACCACAAGTCAGAATCAACTCCATAGGAATGATTATTCTGACTCCCATCAAATAGTCACAAGAATCCTAGCTATAAATGCACCTAAA
Source organism: Nesogale talazaci (assembly GCA_004026705.1). Taxonomy (NCBI): domain Eukaryota; kingdom Metazoa; phylum Chordata; class Mammalia; order Afrosoricida; family Tenrecidae; genus Nesogale; species Nesogale talazaci. Next base: position 18,634 of record PVJH01015032.1, read on the forward strand.
ACATTGCCAAATGGTTTATGAATGTTTTCTGTGCCCAATCACCGCTTGTCCACCTTCCACCTGCCTCTGCCATTGAGCGGATTCAAATTCTTCTCTCCTATAGCACAGAGCAGACCTCTCCCCTCTGGGTTTCCAAGGCTAAGAGTCTTTATGGGAAAAGAAAGCCTCGTCTCCCCTTCACCCCATGGAGCAGCTGGTGGATTCAAACTACCAACCTTCCCGATAGAAGCTCCCCATGAAACTGACTCTGCCCCCAGAGCTCCTTTGCAATTCTCCAAGACAAGAAATATGATTCCCCACGGTACAGAGGAGGGGACATCAGGCTCAAAGAGCCACAGCAACGTGTTCAAGTCCAATAGCCAGAACTCCGGTTGTCTACTAGTCAAATAGCTGGGGAAGCGATCGTCAGACAGAGCAGAAGGCAGAGCATCATGTAGGGTGAATAGCCGTCAGCTCGAGCTGCTGAGCTGATGCGATTTCTGTGACTGGACACAGAGCAGGCAGGACAGCAAGCAAATAGAATTCTAGGTTTTGAGTTGGATGCACCTGCATTGGACTCTCAGATTCACATTTTCCTCATCATTAGTCTTGGGACAACACACTTGAACATCGTCGAGTGTCCATTACGTCATCGAGTAATGACATCAACATTAGTTTGAGGGAGTTGTGAATATCAAAATGGGGCGAGTTGCATAATTGTAAATACTCGATAAACGCTCTCTCTTTCCTTGTTCTAGAAATCGAGACAATAGGGAGACACAAAGAGTTAGGCGATTGGTACTGTTCTGTGTATGCTTTGTTTCAATGGTTCTCAGAATGCCGGCCTTGGGTCAGCTGTATCACCTGGGAACTTGCTGGACATGTAGAGAAGAAGGTCTGGCCCATGACTATTGGCGAGTGAGGGTGGGCTCAGAAATGAGACACACGCCTCATTTGGTTAGTCTCCCCGTCTGTCTGAGGGAGCTGGAGTGGTTTAGGACCTTGGCCAGAGTCATTCATTGGGCGCCATCATTAGAATTCAGATCTCGTGTCACGTGCCACTCTGAATGAGAGTTGTAGATACCAATCGACCTTTGCTAGGGGCCCATGTCTGTACCTAAGCTCCATCTGGATGGAGTTGAGTGCCTTCCTTACAAGGCACTTTCTGTCTCCTGGGTCTCTTTCTTCCCTGGATCTCCACGTGATGATAAGTACTCTTCACATCTCCTGTCGACTCATTGCAGGAAACAAACACCAACATGTCTGACAAGGAGCGACTGAGCCCCGAAAGAGCACTCAGCCTCAAAGTCAACGAGCCTAGAGGCTAGGGAGCAAGCTCTCTTAGAGGGCCAGCAGGGGGTCCTTGGAGGACAAAGGGAAGTTGGGAGCTTGACCTCTGTGTGGGGCCGGCAGTGGGCTCAGTAGAACCCGTCAATGTCAAGTCGGTTCAGATTCATGAGACCCTGTAGGACGGAGTAGAACTGATCGGTAGGAGTCCCTGGGTGAAGCCAACAGGTAAGCCCTTGACTGTTAACTGAAGGGATGGAGGTTCCATTCCCCGTAGAGGCACCTCAGAAGAAAAGCCTGGCGATCTGCTTCAGAAAGGTGAGCCTTGAAATTCCTACAGATCACAACCCCATCCTGACACACATGGAGTCACTGTCAACCACAGCCTCCTCCACAGGCTCCACAGGGGTAGAGAAAGAGGAAGTATCTCAAAGCAATGGCCACGGAGGGGAGGGGCGCAGATGCCAAACTACCAATGTCGTAGCACCCTGTTGGCAGAGCTCCTGAAATATTAGCAGTAGGCTCTGGAGGCAGTTTCAAGTTGCTGAGCACAACACTGAGGCTTCCACCAGTGGGCCCAGTGTTGACATGGCAGAGCACACAGTGCTTTATTCGTCATTCTTTTTGGGGGGGCATCACTGCCCTCTGGTGGTTGTGGGAGCTACTCAGCGCTGCTCCTGAGCGCTAGATTTGAACCGCCAAGCCCTGGGGCTGCAGTCCCGCACTCACCCACTTACGCCACCGGGGCTCAGCCCTATTCGTCATTCTTACAGTACTTTCAGAATGCTTCATGATAACTCTTTTGAAGAATATGCTGAAAGTGATTTTATGAACTCTCTTCAGGTCTCAAGAAAGTTGACTTATACCTGGAATTCTTCCCCTTGAAATTCTTTTAACTAGAATCTTCTATTAACACCAGTTTCTTGTTTTGCTTTGGGACTGACACGTGTGAAAAACGAATCACCGATGTTATGTTATATTATATTATTATGTTCAATAAAATAGAATGTTGTTAATAATATAAATTATTAGAAATGAACTTTTAGTTGGTGATCTGTTCTGAAACAAAGTATGATCATTTCTTCAACAGTCATTTCAAAACGACTATAAACCTTTACAAGAGCAGAGAGCCTCATCTCTTTCCCTCTGTGTATAAAACGCAGGAGAGGTAAATCTATATAACAGTAACTAGGTGAATAATTACCTAGGGGCAGGGCTGGAGAGGAGGTGGGAAATGGAGAGCCAGCAATCATGAGTCTGAGAAGAAGTGTCCTGAAATTGATTATGGTGATGATTACGCAATTCTTCTTACTGTGATTGAAGTACATGTTAATGAAACTATGAAAGACAACAGAGAAACAAGAAGGGTGAGACTTTGTCTGTTACACTTTGGATACATTCCCGTGGGGGACCAGATCCCGGGGAAGGATACCGTGAGGGGTAGAGAAAGAAGAAGTCTCTCAAAACCACAATGGGTTCAAACATCGCAAGGGCTGTGCGGATGAAGCAGGGGTGAACGGTTCCCTTCTGCGGTCCCTGGAGGCGCTGTGGGGGCACGCCAAGCCAAGCGCCCCTAGCAGCAACAGTTGGAGGGGGTAAATTGTGACTCTATTCTTTGCCCGACGTCCCAGGAGAAAGTACTCTTTTTCCCTGTTAAAGTATGCTTCTTTGGGGAAACATGGGGAGCTGGTCCTGGGGGCCTAAGTGGAGGGAGGATGTCTTGAGAGTGAGGATGGCAGCAAGTGTGCAAACGTGGTCCGCGTACAATTGACGTATGTATGGATCGTGGTGGGAGTTATATGAGCCGCCAATAAAATGATTTATTAAAAAAGGCGAGGGGAAAAGAGGAACTTATACCAAGGGCTCAAGTAGAAAATATTTGGAAATGAAGACGGCAACATGTGTACAAATATGCTTGGTACAAATGATGTATGGAATGTTATAAGGGCTGTAAGAGCCCCCAATAAAATCATTGGGGGGGAAATTATTTTTCTTTTTCATTGAAATGACCTCGGGATTAGTAGAACTTCATGGATTAAGCAGTAGGCTAAATTGAGTCTAAGTGCTTGGGCTTTTAAAACAAACGAGCTTTCCTTTGTTGCTGAGACAGTACTCAGCCAGACACACACCCCCCCCTTCTGCAGTCCATCTACAGACTCCGGACGATCTTTGACTTCCGCGCCTCCTCACCCCCTTTTCCTGAGTAGCATGTCCCTGGCTAACATCATTCACGACCCTCCAGGGTGTCTGCGCGATCTTTCACGTTGCTGGCCTCATTTTGGCCCCATGTATGGAGATCTTTGAAAAGCACAGCTGGGGCAAACATTCTTTTCTTGCTAAGCAAACTCGGGGAATGTTTGTGGTTTACGACCTAGATCGAAAGATCCTCTCAGGGCAAGCACTGCAGGGGAGGACGGGTGTGTCAGTTCATCTTTTCCCCTACATGATCCTTAGGGCCGCCGGTCCCACCTGGGCCGCTCAGTGTCGTGGATGCCGTTCTTCGGGTTGCGGGCCCTGGCCCCACGCTCCTCTGCCGAGCCGTGCCTCTTCCTCTGATGACAGCGGCTCACTGCCCACCAGGGTCCCCAGATAACTGTTCACGTGGCTGTGGCCCCTCTGATTGCCTAAGAGTGGAAGCTTCAACAGGACCCAAATTCCCACCTTAACTCTCTCTCTCTCTCTCTCTCTCTCTCTCTCTCTCTCTCTCTCTCTCTCTCTCGGTGGTGGTGGTTGTCAGGGGCCATGCAATCAATTCCGACCCATAGGGACCCGTGTACAACAGAACACCGCCCAGTCCTGTGCCCTCCTCTCGATTGTTCTTAAGAAATTTCAGATTGAGCCCATCCATGCAGCCACTGTGTCGCTTCATCTTCTTGCCAGTCTTCCTCCCTTTTGCTTACCCTCACTTTACCCAGCATGCTGCTCTTCTCCAGGGACTGGTCTTTCCTGACAACGTGTCCCAAGTAGGTGTCCAAAACTGCCTCTTTACGAAAGCAGACAGCTCCATCTTTCTCCTGCAGGACGCCTTGTGGGTTGGAACTGCCGGCCATGCCACCAGCAGTAGAGCACTTTAAGCGCTGTGCCACCAGGGGTCCACAGATGAGATTAACCATCTTTAAGAGTGCTCTCCCTTGAGAAAGACAATGTGGAGGGAAGAGAATTTGCCTTTCGTGAGCAGCTACATTTTCTAACTTTTGTTTTTTTATTTAAATCATTTTATCGAGGGCTCATACAACTCTTAACCACAATCCACACATACATTCATTGTGCCAAGCACTTTTATACATTTGTTTCCCTCATCGTTCTCAAAACACTTGCTTTCCACTTGAACCCCTGGTATCCGCCCCTCATTTTTCCTCTCCTTCTCCACTCTCCCACCCCTATGAACCCCTGATAATTTATAAATTATTATTATTTTGTCATATCTTACACCATTCAATGTCTCCCCTCACCCACTTCTCCACTGTCCATCCCCAGGGAGGAGGCCCTATGCAGATCCTTGCAACCTGTTCTCCCTTTCTACCCACCTTCTCTCTACCTTCCCATTATCATCCCTCTCACCACCGGTCCTAAGGGGTTCTTCTGGCTTGGGTTCCCTGTGTTTCCAGTTCCTATCTGTATCAGTGTACATCCTCTGGTCCAGCTGGATTTGTAAGGAAGACCTGGGATCATGATAGTGGAGGGGGGTCTGAGGGAGAGAGGAGATGTCATAGAACTAGAGGAAAGTTGTATGTTTCATCGTTGCTATACTGCACCCCGACAGCCTTGTCCCCTCTCCGGGCCTTCTCTGAGGGAATATCCCAACTATCAAAAGATATAGCGCCTGGGATTTTAAAGGCTTGAAGACAATCACGCAGCCAATCTAGCCGAGAAGCAACAAAGCCCACATGGGAGAAGTACAGCAGCCTGGTGATCACGAGGTGGTGAGGCATCAAAGAACAAAAAAATCATATCATTGTAAATGAGGGGGAGTGCAGAGTGGGGACCCGAAGCCCAACTGCACATTCTTTCTAACTGCTTTATAGCTTTGAGCTGATTTCTCACAAGCCCTTTGGAGCCTAACCGCCTCCATGTCACAGATGAAGAAATGGAAACTCAGCAAGATCCCCTGCTTCAGATTTTCATCTCAAGTGCGCTTGGGAACCACTGACTTGTTTTCTGTCCTAGTTTCCTACCCCTGTCCTCTGCCCCCGACGCATGACCAATCAGCGGTATCAAACACGATGTAGCCTTTTGAGCCTCGCTTTCTAGCATCAGGCATCTGAGATCCATACAGGTTGCTGTGAGCTCAGTCACCCCTTTTAAAATCAGCCCTATTGCATACAGTAGGACTTCTGAATCATGCAAAGGTCTGAATGACCCTGTCACTAAACCAATGTACATAACAGGCATGCATGAATTACCGGTAAATAAACTAGATAATTCAGGTACTCAACAAGTGACTTGGCCAGCCGAAGCTCCTCTTAGCCAACCGTTGCAGAAGATTTCAGGGCGTCTTGTGGCCCCTGACTGACTCTGATTCCTGGAATAACCCCTCCAGGGGGATCCCCCAACAGAAGAACCTTTGGAGTTCTTTTTTGGAGGGGGGCCAGAAAAAAATACTCATCTTTGTCTATTGGCATAATCGTTACCAGGAAAAATTTTCAAACCGCGCTTCTCTTCAGCCCCATAAAGACGTCTCAGTTAGCTTTTTAATTAGGCTCCTTGCTGCAAAGCTGTGCCTGCTGATCTCCAAAGCGGTGCTGGCCCCCAGAGATGCAATTACATCCCTGCAGAGAAACCTTCATAAAGGGGTTGATGTCCCACACTTCCCTGCATAGAAATTAGCATCCAGAAGAATGTGCACTATCAGGCCAAGCAGCATAAGGCAGGTGTGGCCAGGATGTCTTGAGCTCCCTACTTCACCTCGGAGGAGTTGGTCTGTGAGGGCTGATTAAATTCCAGTGGAAAGGGCAGCTGACAAGAGAGGTATGTGTCCTGGGCCACTGGATTTCATCACCCTGGCTTGATAAGGAGGATGAAAGGGAGACCAGTGGGCTCATCTCCAGAAGGAGTCCCCTGCTTCTCCAAGGAGGGGGAGGCACCAGGTGTTAAGGAGAAAGAGCAGCTGTGAGTTCTGCCCTCTGGGAGACCCTTCTGAGTCAGAGGCCAACTCCCTCTCTAAGCAGGGGCCAAGGGATGGACCAAGTCATGGAGGTGGGGCCAGGGATTCGCAGACAAAATGCATTGAGTGAAGAGTAAGAACAAGAAGAGCATCGGGCTCTCCACTCCAAGATCTCCATGGATCCTCTAATGTTTCTTTCTTTCTTTTTTTTGGGGGGGGGGCATCACTGCCCTCTGGTGGGAGTAGGAAGCTCAGCCTTGCTCCTGGAAAGCTGCTGCTGGATTTGAACCACCAACCCAGTGGGCCGCAGTCCCGCACACAACCACTATGCCACCGGGGTTCAGCCCTGTTTCTTTCTTTTTTAAAAAATCTTTTCTTTGGGGAATCATACAACTCTTAACATAATCCATACATCCATCCATTGCATGCAAGGCACATTTGCATATTTGTTGCCATCATCATTCTCAAAACATGTTCTTTCCATGGAAGCACCTGGTGTCAGCTCCTCATTTCTCCCCTCCCTTGTGCACCCTTGATAATTTATAAATATTGGAAGGGAGACTGTCCAACGTCTCCCTTCACCCACTTTCCTGGATGCTAGAACGTTTCTATAGCAACCTTATGGACAAAGTTTCACCTCCTCCATCGCACCCCATTTCACAGATGAAGCTCAGGAAAGGGCAGTTCCCTGCCTAAGGTCACATGACTAGCTGGTAGAGATGTCCAGGGATGAGCCCAGGGTTTACCTGCAGGGAAATTTTAATATAACCAGAACCATGAAAGCTGAACTCAGTGCTGATGAATCCATTCTGATTCTGGACAATCCCTGGATGATAGCGCGGAACTAAGCTTCATAGGGGCTTCTTGTTTGTAACAGTTACAGAAGCAAAGCACCAGGCCTTTCTTCTGCTTCTGAGTGGGGTCAAACTGCCAACTTGGTCAATAGTCACATGGTAAGTCAGTAATACATATTTGTCTTTTAAAAGCATGTGCCCTTATACTTTTCCTCTTTTGTCATTAGTCTTTCTTTTCTTGAGTATTGTGGATTTCATTTTATTTTTTTATATCTCTGGTTCACTTTGCGGTTTTCTGCTTAATATTTCACTTCAATCTCCTTTTCAACAATTAAGCACGTTGCTGTCAAGTCAGCTGTCGCTTTCAGAGACCCTGTCTGTAGGACAGAGTAGAACATTCTGATCAGGTCCCAAGGCTGCCATATTTTCAGAAGCAGAATGCTGTGTGTGGCAGTCATGTATTCGATATGTCAATCTTATGATTGAGATGTAGGGGTGGAGTCCAGCCTGTTAATCTGGAGATAGCCATTGGGTAGCCAATGAGGCCTTTGGTGGACATGGCTTTCTCCTGAGACTTCTGGGAAATCTCGTGATATTTCCCTGATGGTGATGAGAAGCCATCTCCCTCAGTTGTTGGGAGTCAGTCTCTGAGATGATGAACGATGGACAAGACAAGATGGCAGCATCCAAGGAGCTGTAGGAGCCAGAGAAGAAGCCAGACCTAATGGAACCAGACCTCTGAAGCTAGAGAAGCCATGTGGGGATGCTTGCCAGTACTGAGTTGCTTCTACCACCGCTGGATGCTGTTGATGGATCCTGAGCCCTGGAAGCAAGGAGCCGTGGGGAGACCCCCACCAGTGCCAGCATACTGCACCCACTGTCCTGTGACTTCATGAGTTGGAAAGAGACTTTAGAGACTGGTATTGGGCATATGGGCTAACATCGGACTTAAGACTTTGAACTGGACTGGGTTGGGATGCTTTCTCAGTGTCCCATTTCTCTTGTATATAAATCGTACCCTTATAGCCATATGCGTGTCTATGAATTTGTTTCTCTAGTCTACCCAGACTAACACATGTCTTTCTCCCGATGAGCAGCTAGGGAGTTTAAAGACTGACCTTGGGGCTCGCAGCCAAGTACTTTGACTACACTGCCACCCAAACCCACTGGTGCCCTGTTGATTCAGACTCAAATTTACCCCACAGAGCAGCCTAGAACAACTCCTTACCTTTCCCAAGACTGTAATTCTTTAGAATAGCAAACAGGCTCGGCATTCTGCAAAGCAGTTCCTTGGTGAGTCTGAACTGCTCACCTTTGGGTTAACCGCCCAATACATAACCCAGTACATCACCAGGGCTCCTGAAAAGGAGCTCTTTAGCAAGTTCCTACTCTTGCAATGACAAAGATGCAGTTTTCCTTTCTTCTTGACATCTCACCTTAGGTTGGTCCTCCTGAGTCAAGGTGGGCATGACCTTAGGTCTTTTTACCAGGAAGCAAAGCCAAGAGAAATTCTCAGGTACCCCCAAAGCCTCGGCTCCTCGCCTCACTGGAACCGTTGTTATTTGACCTGCAGGGGCCCAAAGGTTTTCACAGAGGCAACATTTGAAGTGGTTCTTTCAAAATGAGAATGTTTTCCAAGCCAGGTTTTCTATAAATTATGTTGTTTTGCCTCCTCTGAGGAAAGAGCTGGTGGAAACAACAAGCTTATAGTAACAGTAGAGATTTTGGTTAGACATTAAAAAGGCCTTTCTCACAACAACAGGCGCGGGATCACAAAATGAACAACCAGGAAATGATGGGTTTGTAAATAAGTTGTTTGTCACAAAGGGACAAGTACAACGTGAGTCCACTGAGGTAAGCTTGAAAACGCAAAAGGGCATAGGGAAAAAGCTACTGTATGTATACAAACATTCCCGGAGGGAGGCCCGGGTAGTGTGGCACGGCCGGACCAAATTCAGGGATACATATGGTAGCCAAGTACAAAGAGAGAGGGGGAGGGGAGGGGAGCAAAGGTAGTGGGGAACAGGGCACGAACCCACCCAAAAGAAGAGTATTGCTTATATATCCACAGGGAAAAAGGGACCAGACGTCAACCTGGTTCTCCAAGATGTGAATGCAACACACCGGCATGAAGCAAGGAACCAGTAGAGAGGTCTGAGGGGACGACTCAATCTCAATTACATGGACATCCTACTCCCTTGCACAGAAAATTCACTTCAGAGGACACCACTGAGGCTACAGTTCATGGAGAGGGACATGTCTGATCAGAGCACACAGGAGCAAATGAAGGGGGAGGAAGACAGTGGAACACAGCCTGGCCCACCAAACCCTGAGGAGGATATTCCTGCTCAGAGCACTCAATGCACAGAGAGGACCACAGGGCTGTCTCCACCATGAGACACGACGTCTCTCACTGACCCATAGCACTACAGGGGACAACACTTGAAACCCAGTGTGGGAATTGCGTTCGATCTGACCCCACCACACTGAGACAAAATACTAAGAGCGGGCAACAGAACAGCAAGAGGAGCAAAGCAAGAAGGTCCCCAGGAAGTACCAAAAATAAACTGTGGGGCCAGGGCATGGCACCTCATCAGACTTGATCAGAAAACACTCCTAAAGACCAGCAAACAATGCTTGAACTATTTACAGCTCTTCGTTTTTTGTTGTTCGTTGTTGCTTTTGTTTGGGTTTTTGTTTTGGTGGGGGGTGTTGTTATGCTTTCTTTTATTGCTCAGTTTTGTTCTGCCTGATTTTTGTGTGCATATTGTTATCTCTGTAGGTCTATCTAGATATGCTGGATGAACAATCTGGAGGAGAAGACAACAGGATCAGTGATTCTGGGGGGACATGGGAGAGGGGGAGGTGGGGAAAAGGATGTGGGTGTTAATGAATCCAGGGACAAAGGAACAACTAGTGATCCAAAATCAATGGCGAGGAGGATGTTGGAGACCTGGTAGGATCAAGGGCAATGAAACCAAGAAGAATTACTGAAACCCAAATGAAGGCTGAACATGATAGTGGGACAAGAGGAAAATAAAAGGAAAGAGAGGAAAGAACTAGGAGGGAATAGGCAGCTATAGAATTCTAAATATAGGCATTTACATATGTAAATGTATTTATATATAATGATGAGGAAACAGATCTATGTGCATATAATTATAGGTTTAGTATTAAGATAGCGGGTGAACATTGGGCCTCTACTCAGGTACTCCCTCGATGCAAGAACCCTCTGTTCTATTAACCTGGCATCAAATATCAGGCATCAAAGAACAAAAAATCATATCATTGTGAATGAGAGGGAGTGTGGAATGAAGACCTAAAGCCCATCTGGCATCCACGATGCTCACATTCCTGACATGAACGCTGAAGACAAAGCAGGTGTATAAGCAAATGTTATGAATAAAGCTTATGGTGCCCAGCTATCAAAAGATGTATCATCTGGAGTCTTAAATGCTTGAAGACAAACAAGTGACCATCTAGCTCAGAAGCAAGAAAGCCCACAGGGAAGAAGTGAGCCAGCCTGTATAATCTCAAGGTGTCAATGGGATCAGGTATCAGGCATCAAAAACAAAAAAAAATCATATCATTGTGAATGAGAGGGAGTGTGGAATGGAGGTCTAAAGCCCATCTGTAAGCAACTGGACATCCTCTTACAGAAGGGTCACAGGGAGGAGACAAGCCAGTGAGGGTACAGTATAGCACTGATGAAACATACAACTTTCCTCTAGTTCTTTAATGCTTCCTCCCTTGTCCCCACTATCATGACCCCAATTCTACCTTACAAATCTGTCTAGACCAGAGGATGTATACTGATAGATACCGATAGATAAGAGCTGGAAACACATGGAATTCAAGACAGATAAACCCCTCAGGACCAATAATGAGAGTAGTGATACCAGGAAGGTAAGGGTAAGGTGGGGGGGGGGCGGCAAATGATCACAGTGATCTACACACAACCCCCTTCCTGGGGGACAAACAACAGAAAAGTGGGTGAAGGGAGACATCAGACAGTGTAAGACTTGAAAAAAACAATAGTTTATAAATTATCAAGGGTTCATGAGGGAGGGAGGGGAAAAACGAGGAGCTGATACCATGGGCTCAAGTAGAAAGCAAATGTTTTGAGAATGATGATGGCCACAAATGTACCAATGTGCTTGACACAATGGATGGATGCATGGATTGTGATAAGAGTTGTAGGAGCCCGCAGCAAAATGATTTTTAAAATAAAGTGATAAGCTAATTGTCATGGAGGCTTACATTTAGTAGAGACTAAGGGGTTTTATTTGCAGATGACCTCTCACCACTTTCTGTAAGCACCCTGCCAATATTGTCCTAAATATGTAATAGCCATAGTACGTTCAGATAAACAAACCCTAAAAATATAGCCCTTTCTAAAATATTGGTTATCTCCTCACACTTTGACTATCTTACAATTCATATGCAAATAGTTTGGGTCTCTGGCAAGGTGGATGTAGTAGGCCCTGACTCTCTAGAAATCATCTCTTCTAATCAGCCTGTCTTTTGCTGATGCCACTCCAGATATGGTTTCCTTCTCTCTGCTAAGGGTTTCCAACTCTTACTATCCTTACAGCCATTACAGATAGCAACAACCAAAATAACAGCCTAGCAATCCAACGTTTCACTCCCCACGCTCCATTCTTTCCTTCCAATGCAATATCGCCATGAATTTAGAGCTACTGCCACGAATTCCACTTCTGATGCCAACTATTAAAAGTGGCACAGGGTCTGACCTTCTTTAACTTCACCAGGAAGGAGAGGACTCTTCGCCATGCTCAGGATCAGCTGCCCCAAACTGTGTCCTATGAAGTGAAAGGTCAGACATGTCACAACCTTCTAACCACTTCCAGCATCAATAAACCCTCCCACAGCAGTTTCTTCTCTGCTAAATTCAATAGTTCATTGTAATAGTCACACAGAACTCATAGACCATATTCACAATTCTCAATTTTATGCTAGGGAAGTAAGAGATGGCACTTCTGGTACAGGAACTCTCCAGATATAGTCCTTCAATCAGGACAGCCTCTTTTCAATAGCACCCCTCTTTCCTGCCCAATCTGTCAGTCATACAATTCTTTGGCCTCTGCCCTATTCTTTTTTTTTGAAGGGTGGGGGGGAATCACTGCTCTCCGGTGGTGGGAGTAGGAGGCCCAGCCCCACTGCTGGAATTGAACCTCCGTCCCAGTGGACCGCAGTCCCGCGCACAACCACTACGCCACTGGGGCTCAGCCCTCTCTGCCCTATTCATACACACAATACAAAGCTCTTTCAGCTCCATCGACACAGCCTCAAAGGGCACTCCACTCCACCAGTAAGCCTCAACCTGAAGATGCTCAGCATTAGCTCTACAGGCCAACATCCCCAGCTCCCCAAACAAGTGTCTGGGAGATATTCCACTTCACAAGCAAGTGCCAAAAAGCCCTTGGTTTTCTCACTCTGTAACCAGGAAGCCTCCCACTGTGTCTCACAGCCATGCTGGTGACTCTGCTGCTACCACTTTTTTGTCTCTGCTTCTTGCTGCCTCTCTCTGTCTCTGGTTTCACAGCTGTGCCTCCTGGATGTATGAGACTTAGTACAGTCTTCTCAGATCATTTTCCACTTCTGGCTTTTCTTTACTGGTGGTATCACTATCCCCTTTTTCGCCTCTGGGATGCCCCACATAGAACCTAACAGGATGGCAAAACTAACCAATCCTCATGTTAGTTCCATGGACCTTATTTACATGGACCCACCCCACAAGGGTACCATACCCCTTGTACACATTATTAGCAAGATGTTCAATCTCCTTGGTGGGCCAAAGCACTTCATGTTTGCACGGCCCTACCCGGTAATAAACCCTATGGCTAGAAGGATCATATTGAGCCATTCATTGCACTGTAGTCTTATTTATGTAGGAACTGTTATGTAAGATCTCATGATGACATGTCCCTATTTTTACTTTTTCACATATTTTTTTCTCCTTCCATTTTTAGTGTTCTTCCCCTTCCCATATGGTCATAAGCACAGAAAGAAGGAATAGATTAAATTGAATTATCTTCCCAGCCTGCTTTAAGGACAATTCATCTAGCCATCCTAGAAAGACTCAACTCAGCCCATCTGGAAGTAAAGGAATGAGCTAGAAAACTTTCCTGAAAAGAGCATAAACTTTTGAGTCAGACAGACCCAGATTCCTGCCTCGGTTTAGCTGCAGACCTTAAACAAACTGCGAAAATTTGTTGAACCTTAGTTTCATGATCTGGAAAAATGAGAGTGAGAATATAAACTTCACCAGTTTACTAGAAGGATGAAGTGAGACGATTAGACAAGTATTCTTTGGCATCTGATTTATGGCATCCACATGAACCTTGAAAAGAATGGGGGGAGGGAAATCTGTCTTGAAAGAAACACAGTTCGAACATTCCCTAGACATCCAGATGGTGAGACTACGTATCAGGTACTCTGGACATGTTTTCAAAAAGGGACCCATCTCAGGAGAAGGGCATCATATTTGATAAAGTAGAAGGTCAGCAAAAGAGAAAGATCTTCAACACTATGCACTTGACACCGTGACTGCCACATGGGCTTAAACATATGAAAGATCGTGTGGGCAGTGCAGGACCAGGCCATGGTTTGTTCTGCTGTATCTAAGGTCACCGCGTGTCAGAACTGAACCAACAGCACCGAACAACAATAACCTGATACCACCAAATGAAAGAGTCCTTCTTCTTTCTGGAGTTTTCTTCAAGTATTAGGAAATGAAAGGAGTTTCAACTCTGGGTCATGGACACTTACAAGGGGAAGATTTGTGAGGTTTTGAAGGAGGAAGGTGAGACTCACAATGGCACTCATTATCCAACCATGAGGTGGATTGAATTGAAAAAGTGAAGGAGTCTGTCTTAAAAGTGAAGGAGAGGGCTGAGCCCCGGTGACGTAGTGGTTATGCGCGGGACTGCGGCCCACTGGGACGGAGGTTCAATTCCAGCAGTGGGGCTGGGCCTCCTACTCCCTCCACCGGAGAGCAGTGATGCCCAAAACAAACAAAAAAAAAGTGAAGGAGACTGTATTCTCTAAGAGTACAAAACCAAATATATGTATGAATATGAATAGATAGATGATATAGAGATGATATAGATAGATATAGAGATACACATACATAATACTCATGGATGCAGCAGTGTAAAAACTCATTGCATTGCATGGGGCACAATTGCCACCCAAGATCTATTTAAAGGGTTAAAGAGCAAAGGTGACACTTGAAGACCTAAGATGAACCTGATCAAAGCCACGGCATTTTCCATCATGGCATTTTCAGCATGTAAAAGCTGGATCACAAAGAAGGAAGACCACAGGAGAACCTATACCTTTGAATGACGGCTCTGGCAAAGACTATTGAAAGTCCTATGAACTATCAGAAGAACAAACCAATCTCTCTTGGAGGAAATGCAGCCAGACTGCTTCTTAGAATCACAGAGAGCAAGAATTCATCTCACTTATTTTGGACATGTCATCCGAAGAGAATAGCTCCTGGGAAGGAAGATCATGCTTCGTAAAGTAGGAGATCCGCTAAAAAGTGGAAGGCGGCAGCAACCGTAGCATAACAGCGATGGTTGAGGATGGTGTCGGACCTGGCAGTGTTTCATTCTGTTGTACACCAGAATGCGCCTATAGTTTAATACCACTTTTCCATGGACTTTTTGAAGACCCCCTTGTAAATACATAGAAAGATGTATTTCAATGAAATGTCTCACACAACAGTGGAGGCTGGAAATTTCCTAATCCATGAACCAGGCCTCAGACTGTAAGCTTTGTCTGACTCATGTGGCTGCAGGGACTGATAAACCAAACATCTGCAGACTGTGGGGGGAAGGCTGCTGGCTCGCAGGGCTTCAGGACCTGGAAAATCCCAAAATCTGCAGGACTGGCAACAAGGTGCTGGCTCATCTCCTGAGGACCAGAGGTCAGAGGATGACAGGTCAGATTCAGGATAGAGAGCAGTGAGTTTGGGCAGAATATCTATCTATGTGTCTGTCTCTCTCTCTGTCATCTAGACACAGGGGATATCGCCCAACATCATATCACAAAATGGAGGGCAATAACATAAAACTGAGAATCATGGTGGTCTGGCCAAGTTGCCCACAAAAAACAACCCACCCCAAGTTCACTGTCTTCAAGTCAATGCGGACTCACAGAGACGCCCTGTGGGTTTCCGTGACTGTAATTTTCACAGGAGTAGAAACCCCAGTCTTTCTCCCTCAGATTTGCTGGTGGTTTTGAACTCCCGACCATGTAAACTGCAGTTGGACACATCACCACAGCACCACTGGGGCGCCTTTTGGTCAAACTGACACAGAGCATTAACCATCACAGCCCGAGGGGACTTCGAAAAGTTTATGAAGAAATTCCATTATCTTTCTACCCCATTCTTTCACAAATATTTTAGATCCCATTCCTACACCCCTTATCAACTTGATCTCCTTAAGACATATGTAATAGGGGGCAACAATGGAGACAGAATGCTGGGACTGAGCCCAATCTGATGCCACCACACCAGGGCGAAACACTTAGGGGTGCAACAGGACAGCAAGGGAAACAAAGCAATGAAATTCCTGGGGAATGCCAAGAATAGACTTTGGGGCCAGAGAGTGACACCCCATTAGACGCCACCAGAAAACACTCCCAGAGGTCAACACACAGACCTAGAACTATTTGTAGGATTTTCTTGTTTTGTCGTTGGGGTTTTTTTGTTGTCATTTTGGGGATTTTTTTTTTTTTTTTGGTTTTCTTTTGTTGTTTGGTTTTGCTCTGTCTTATCTTTGTGCTTATTATTGTCTGTGCATTTCTTGCTAGATAAGATAGGTGGGACAAACAAGCCAGACAAAAAAACAATGGGACACATGGTTCCAGGAGCAGCACAGGAGAGGTGGAGGTGGGGGAAAGGAGAGAGGGTGTCAACAAACCCAGGGACAAGGAGCAACAAGGGATCTAAAATCAATGACAAGGAGGGCATAGGATGCCTGGTGATGCTTGATCAAATGCAATGTAGCCAAGAGGAGTTACTGAAACCCAAATGAAGGTCAAACATGACAGTGAGAAAAGAGAAAAGCAAAAGGAAATAGAAGAAAGGACTAGGAGGCAAAGAACATTTATAGAGGTCTAAATACAGGCATGTACATATGTAAATGCATGTACATATAACAATAGAAAATTGGTCTGGGTACATATATTTATAAGTTTAGTATTAAGGTAGCACATGGACATTGGGCCTCTATCAAGTACTCTCTCAAGGCAAGAACACTTTGTTGTAATAACCTGACATTCTGTGATGCTCACTTTCCCGACGCAATCACTAAAGACAAAGTGGGTACATAAGCAAATGTGGGGAAGAAAGCTGATGGTGCCTAAGTTTCAAAAGATATAGTGGCTGTGGTCTTAAAGCCTTGAGGATAAACAAGCCGCCATCTGTGGGCTACAGAAAGATTTCTCCCAAGTTATCTCCCCCACATATATGCCGACCTAACTGCTTGCAACCAATGGTAAATGATTGTCAAGTTATCTCCCTATTATACCCTGCTGTTAAGGACAGTGGATTGCTTCCCCTGAAAGTCTCCAGATCAAGGGCAATCAAGGTGAGACCACCACCATGAATCTAAAACCCACCCATCTTGTCATGTGCATACCCTTAATCTCTCCTCTTCCGAGCATGTGCATCCCTCGATCGTCCCCTTCCCGTTATTATATTACCTATATATAGTACAACCCCTTCCTTTGACTCATGTCTTTACCTATAATTGCATGCATATTTGCATGCCCCCAAAAGATATGTAAACTTTGGTTTGAAATAAATCTATCTCTCTCCTGCCCTCTCTGCCTGCACTGTGTTGAGGACCTAGCTGTTGAGATCATGGCCATCCAGGAGGTGAGCATGCTACCATGAAATGTGATTCTTTCATTTTGCTCTCCTATCTCTCTTACTCTCTATGACTTTACTATTATCTTTATATATATTTTTTAACCATACAACTGAACCCGTGGTTAGTTGTGGGTGGCTGGCTTCCCCCACAGTCATCTAGCTAAGAAGTAACAAAGCCCACGTGGAAGAAGCACACCAGCTTGTGTGATCATGAGGTGTCAGATATCAGGCATCAAAGATCCAGAACAAAAAAATCATGTCATTATGAATGAGGGATGTGTGGCGTGGAGACCGAAAGCTCATCTCTAGATAATTAGACATCTCTTTCCAGAAGGGTCACAAGAAGAAACAAGCCAGTCAGGGTGAAGTATAGCAATGAAACATACAACTTTCCTCTAGTTATTTAATGTTACTTCCCCCCACTACTGTGACCCCAATTCTACCTTACAGATCCGGCTAGACCAGAGCATGTACATGGATACAGAAAAGAGCTGGAAACACAGGGAGCCTACGACAAATAAACCCCTCAGGACTAATAATGAGAGTAACGATACCAGAAGGGGAAGGGGAAGGAAGGTGGGAGGAGAGAAGGGAAACATCATCATGATCTACATATAACCCCCTCCCAGGGGGACAGACAACAGTAAAGTGGGTGAAAGGACACATCAGTCAGTGTGAGACATGACAACTTTTTATAAATTATGAATGATTCATGAGGGAGTGTAGAAAGAGAATAATGAGGTCAATATCAAGGACTCAAGTAGAAAGAAAATGTTTTGAAATGATGGTGGTAACAAGTGTGCTTGACACAATGGATGGATGGATAGATGGATGGTGATAAGAGCTGTAAGAGTCCCCAATAAAATGATTTTTAAAAAACATACATAATCGCTAAATAAAGACAAGTATTAAGATGTACTTGTTAAGTATTAACATGATACAACCAACAACTGATGAGCCCATTTATTTTTATATTTATAATTAGTAATGGGATGAGGAAATAAACAAAAATATTTGCTACACACATCTAACAAAAAAAATTACAGACCTAATTGTTGCAGCTGTTCATATGGTCACAACAGATGGATAGAACTATCTTCTGCTACAACCCATTCATTCTGTATTCTCTTGCTCTCAACGAGCCCCTCAG
This sequence comes from Nesogale talazaci, assembly GCA_004026705.1. Taxonomy (NCBI): domain Eukaryota; kingdom Metazoa; phylum Chordata; class Mammalia; order Afrosoricida; family Tenrecidae; genus Nesogale; species Nesogale talazaci. The sequence continues at coordinate 36,858 of PVJH01015032.1, forward strand.
TTGGTCATGATTCTCCTTTACCTAGTGGGGTGACCCACTTGAATTATCTGGGTCATCAGTAGCCATGTCAGAATTGGGTTGCTGTAGTTTTCCATGGAGTTTGATCACACAACAGTAAGAGATGCCTTATTGGGGTCATTTATATTTCAGACAAACGCTTCTGTGACTTTAATTTCTCCTTAGTCATTAAAGGCCATCACACCATTAAGTGTGGTAACTCCCTTACTTGTCTCTTGTATCAAAGACCTGGGGAGTGACTGGGTGACATTCTGAATTTCCAGTTTGATTGAATCCGTGTGTCCCCAGAAAGGAAAAGTGTGTTCCTTTGGAACTAAGACTTCTGAAGAGCAGAGAGTTGCAGAAACAGCAAAATTATTTTTGGCCAAGTGACCACTAAGGGTTAGTGAGTGGTGGCACCACCATTTTTAGTTCTTAGTATCTGTATCTGTGAATTCTGGTTACAGGAGAAATAGCACCATGTATTGAATACTGGCTTAGAACATATACTGGACAACATTGCTCCCATCCTGCATAGTATTACCATCTTGATGGTGTTTCAATTGTGTTTTTGGAAGTCCATTCCAGAGATCTTCCAGGTCAACAGCTTCAGGATGATGGGTAGCAGGTGAACTCCATGAGTCTGGACCCAGCACCCCACTTCATTTGCTGTGAGATGAGTCCATTGATCTGAGGTAATAAAAGTGATCGTTTGGATGTGGTAGTACAGATGGAAGCACTTTATATAGAGGGAGGGTCAATTTGCTCCTTGAGTTTGTCCTATAAGAATAAAATTCTGCCTTTTCCACAATACAACTGGTCCAATGTAATCCACCAGGTTGTTGGCAGCGTGCTCTGAGAAATGGCACCATACTAAGATTACTATGAATTAAAATGCACTTGATGGTGGTGAGAGTGAGTGAGAAATTCAGTGTTGGACTTTTCTTATGGCATATTAGGGATTCAGTGGTGAGGCAGCCAAGTCAGTTTTTTTGAGAGGAATTCTGTTTTGCTGAGCCCATGCATAACTTCCATCCTTGCCACCATGGCCACTCTGGTTCTGGAGTCCATTGGGCAATGACAGGAATAGCTACAGAAAGAGGATGGTTACTTTCAATAGATTGCATCATCCTATCTACTTAATTGTTAAACATCATCCTCTTCTGCCAAGGTCACCCTCTGGTGGGCACTTACGTAAGACACAAATATCTCTCCTTTGGGACATCTGTCCATATTCATCTTTCTCATACCTCCTTGTCACCAGTTTTCCTATCACGTACCTTCCAAATTCCCTGACCACTCAGCCAAGTCATGAGCCACAGTCCATTAGTCAGTATACAATCGCATCTGGCCATTTCTCCTTCCAAGAAAAACGAACAACTAGATATACTACTCAAAGTTCTACCCACGAGGAGAAATTCCCTTCACAGTGCACAGTACACAAGAAGGCACTGTACTTGGGGAGCAAATTGTATCCAGAATAAGTGTCTAGTCCTATATAGCAACCCTATAGGAGTGTCTCAGAAAGGGGCAATGGCGCAGCCACTATCCACTTCCGAGTGGAGCCTATATATTTCACAGAACCATCTGTCAACCAGGCACATGCTCGCTTTTCTCAAGTCAGCTGAGCAAAAGCCATAGATGCAGACTAGAAGAGAGACTGTACTGTGACAGGAATGAGAACTATGGGCTTTCTGGCCACTTTCTCACATAACTGATTTGTCCCTTTGAGTCCTGTTCTAGTCTGTCTTATATGTAACTCTTCAATTGTATGACGGAGTCTGCTGTGCAGATCTAACTTTATGGCTCTATGAGTCAGACAGCACTGAGTTCTTGAGGAGCAGATCCCGCTGTATGGTGACTTGGTGGCCCATGATTCAGGGTCCAATCTCTACCAAGACCCGGTAACACCCAAAACACCAAAAGGAGAGAAGCTATCTGCAAAAACTGACAGGGCTTTAAGTCAAATCCTACCTGTCTCCACTGTAATAAACTCGTAAGGGTCTGCCACAAGTAAGACATCACTCTATATTTCTATCTGCCACGGACACTTGAAGCACCATTGGATTCGTTAGAGCTGATAGCCCAGGTGGCAAAGTAGCTTGAGCGATGGCCTGAACCTCTTGCCGAGCCTTCTGTTTTCTGAGTCCCACTCAAAGAGCAGTTTTCATCATCTGATAAATAGGCCCGAGTAGCACATCCAAATGAGGAATGTGTTGCCTACAAAATCCAGACGCTCACCATGCCTTGTACCTCCTTTATAGTTAAAGGAGGAGCCAAAAGCAGCATCTTCTCCTCCTTCAACTTCTCCAACTTCAACAACCTTAGAATGACTGTCTCAACATGTCCCTCCACAACTGGACCCCTACAATTTTCACTAATGTGAAAGGCACCTGAATCTTTCCTGGGTTAGTTTCCTTCCTCCCGGTACATGAATGACTTGCCAATAAGTTTAGTCACGAATACTTCTTCCTCACTGGGTCTGATCAGCCCAATGCCAGCACTGTCATGCACCAGGGTGACGCCTTAAGAAAGGAAAAGGAGGGCTGAGCCCTGGTGGCGCAGTGGTTGTGCGCGGGACTGCAGCCCACAGGATTGACAGTCAAATCCAGCAGCAGCTCTCCAGGAGCAAGGCTGGGCCTCCTACTCCCACCAGGGCAGTGATGCCACACACAAAAAAAAAAGAAAAGAAAGGAAAAGGCAAGCCAGATCCCCGCAGACTAAGTTATGACATACTCATACGCAAACTCACTGTCACCTCCTCACTCCCCGCTCAAAGCAGCCCTATGGGACAGAATAGAGCGGCCCTTGTGGGTTTCTGAGACAGGAGCTCTTTATGGGAATAGAAAGCCTCATCTTTCTCCCACACAAGTTTGTGGGAGTTTCGAACTGCAGATCTTGTACTTCGCAACCGATGTGTAACCATGACCCCACCAATTAAACAGAACTAAGTTGAACCAAATCCCATGCCAGGGAGTTAATGTTGACTCGTAGCACCTCTACAGGACAAGGCAGAATTGTCCTGTGACTTTCCATAAATGTAATTGTTTGCAGGAACAGCGAGTCCCATCTTTCTCCCTCACCGTGACTGGTGGTTTTGAACGGCCTACCTTTTGGACTGCAGACCATGCATAGCCCCTATGCCACCTGGGCTCCCTAAATGATGACGTAGGGCTGGAGAATGGATCTGCCTTCCAGGCAATAAAACAAAGGTGTATTTCTGGACCTGCCAAATGAAGGCAAACTACTTCCAATGATCCTTTGAAACAGGTATGGGGAAAGGAGCATTCGCTAGAGCAATGGCACATCAAAGGTACCGGAAGATGTATGAATTTACTCAAACAATGAAACAACTTCTGGGAAAGCAGCTGCCATCTGTTCAAGTTTAGATTCATTAACTGTCATTCTCTAAGATCCATATGTTTCTATTTTCAGAGGCAAAATAGGCAAGTGAAATGGGATTCTCTACCCCTGCATCCTTCAAGTCCTTGATGATGAGAATAATCTCTGCCATTCCTCCAGAAATTTGTTAGTGTATCTGGTTCACTATTTGCCTGAGTAGATAGCACTTCTAATGGCTTCCACTTGGCCTTTCTTATCATAATAGCCCTATTTCACATGCAGGGATTCACTGTTCTGCCAGTTGTTGAATATATCTATTCCAAATGAGGGGGTCATATCAGGATAGGTTGGGGGGACTCAATGGACCCACTGTGCAATGAAACTCAGATTAAAAACAAAAACAAAAATATTTACTGCCATTACCTTCATATGCTCCCACATTGACTGGTGGGCTATAGTGAGGTTTTGGGTCTCCTGGAATTAATGTCCGTTCAGAACCAATATTCAGTAATCTGTCAACATTTGGGTTGAGAGCCCTTTGGGGGTCAAACGACCCTTTCACAGGGGTCACCTAAAACCATGAGAAAACACTTATTTCCAATGGTCTGAGGAACTGAGAAACTGCTTCTTTATCCGTCTCCAGGCAGGTTTGCCCACATGCAGATATGCCCAATATGAGTCCACAGCATGAAGACTGTAACAACCTAGCCCACGCTTCGAGACAAAATTTCATTTATTAAAGCACGTGGAAGTTTGTGTGGCACGAGAAAAAAAATTTCATTTATTTGATCACTAGAAATTTTAACAATATATAATGACATCTTGTTTCTGTGATGAATCACTAGGTCTTAATTATGTTCAATTTGTAACAATGAAAATACATCCTGCATATTAGATGTTTGCATTATAATTCATAAAATAGCAGCATGACATGCATGAAGTAACAATGAAAATAATTTTATAGCTGGAGGGTTACAACTGCATTAAAGGGTCACAGCACTATCCTATTATTCTCATAAAAGACTGAAGCCCCATTTTGGGGACATCTGAAAGATTAACAATATAAAATTTTGGTAGTGAGATTCTTCCTTAAGGGGGCCTAGCCTCCTTTTTATCCAAGGGGCTGTGGGTCTATAAACTGACTTAAACCTAGGGATTAATCGAGGTGCCATTACTTTATATTATGGCAATATATTTTAGTTAGACTGCCATTCACTTAACCTAGAATCCCTTCCTCTTCTACAGCTCAAGTAAATATTGAGTAGATTTAACTCCTGTAGCTATCATGGCTCAGTATCCAAGACCATAGCTATTTCTAAGACTTGGATACCTTCCTTTACCGTATACCATGGAAGGTCTGTCATCTTAACTTGCATTAGGTTGGTCCACTGCCTAATTCTTGCTTCAGTGAACCAATCAAATAAAACGTTATAACCTTTTCTAATTTCTCCAGTGAAAACATTGAATGAAGATTCAGACTATTGAGCCCGTATCAATAAATTTCAACTGATCCAAGCTTTCTGGCACCATTATCCAACACCCTGAATAGCCATTTGCACACAGACCCTCCAAGATTCTACTTATAAATGTCTTGAAAATCAAGCAGCTATTTTGGAGTGTAGCATTCCTCTTCATGAGTCACACTTCGGATTTAAACTCGTTTTAGAACTAGTTTTAGAACTAGAAGCAAAAGTGTGGATGAGTAGATCCTGGGAACATTCAACCATGTCTTGAAAGGCTTTTTCCTTCAGTGATGCCCCGGCAGCACTCCATACCCTACTTTGGGTGACATTTCAGACACACACACTCAGGCACAGCTGGGTTAATCTCATGCAATAATGGTGGAAAGCAAAATGGTTTAGCAAAGATGGAATTATCTCTTCATCTGGGAGTAAGAGGGCTGGTTCTGTTGGCAGGAGTCATTCTATGGAATATTGTGGTTCTGAGTTCTCAGTCCCCTGATTATCCGCCCATACGTCTACTCACCAAGGTTCAGGACCCAATATTTCCACAATCAATGCTCTCACTTTAACTTTAGATGCCATTTGGGGTTGTGAATTCATTTCACATCGTTATTCAGCTGATCTTACAATGAGAACCTGGATGTGACTTTTGTACAGTGTCAGCTTCTTGTGACAAGAAACGCGGTTTCAAGGCACAAGTGGTAACTTTCAGTTTGAGTTGTGAATCTGAAGCCTTGAAGTTGTCTCTTTCACAACTTTGTCTAGCAAGAGTATAACCAACCGACCAACCTGCTATGCTCTCTGTTTGACAAAAAATCTGAAAGGTATCAAACATATAATCATCAGAACCTTGTGTCCCACAAATATTTGATCCAAAGGTGCTGATATCCCATGTGTTTCTGCTGCCACATCATGCAATGGTTTTGCAGCATCCTCTTTCTTACTGGATTTAGAGTCATCTATATATTGAGGCCTAGTCAGACTTAAGAACCAATTCAAAATTGGTTCTTTAAATTTTCGTTCCTCTAGACCCCACTCTCAGTACCAAATGTTTTAGGCTGGTCTCTCTAGAGGAATAAAATCATTGAAGCATCTATTGATAAAGAGAGAGAAAGAGAGCTGTTTCAAGGAAATGGATCACACAATTGTGGAGGCTAAAAAGTCCTAAATGCGTGGGTCAGGTATCAGACTGGAGGCTTCTCCTGACTTAGGAGATGTCAGGAGCTAACAAATCCCAAATCAGTAGATCAGTCAGCAGGGGTTGCAGGATCTGGCACACCAAATATCTGAAGGTCAAGATGCTGTTGTACATCCCAAGAACCAGAGGCCAGAGGAGAACAAGTCAGATGCAGACCCAAAAGCAAGTGAGCTTGACCAAGGAAAGTCGCTTTACCTCAGATCACAGAATGGAGGATAATTTCCGAATCCTGATTAGTATGGCCCAGCTATTTGACACCTAATAATAACCATCGCAAAGTCAAAGCACTCATGGGAACTTACTCTTCTAAAAGGTGCTGTCACTGACAGACTCTGTAAGAAGAAACTGGTGGATCATATTCGGTGCAAAAATACATCACTGTCCCTGCTTATCTGAACATTCAAAGGAAAGGATTCTGAACAAATTACAAAAGAAACTGAAAAGTAGATAGGTAGTAGTTTACATTTTCACAACCACCAGACATGCTAGCAAATTGTCAGAGGAACCAGCCTCCAACATTAACATCATGGGTCCAGTAGACACAATTGTATGGCGATAATTAATTATTATAATAAAGTCACAGAGATCATGAGAGATATAAACAACGCAGTCAGACACATTTCGTGGTAGCATGCTCACCTCAGCCCTGGTTGGAGGTCTACATGGAGAGCAAGAATGAGGGGGGAGGAGAGGACATGGGGAAAGGGAACTGGGAGGAGAGGAACAGGAGTTGGGAGAAGAGGCAAGAGAAAGAGATTGCCTTTATTCTGACCAAGCCTCATATGTCTTTTGGAGACATGCCAGTCCCTTAATTAAAGGTAAGGACGTATGTCACAGGAAAGGGTCGTGCTATAGGTAATAAAGCAATGAGGGAAGATTTAGGGGCATACACATAATAGGAGAGAGAGGTATGTGACAAGGGCAGACCCCAGACTCATGGATGTGGCTGAACAGGTTTGACTAGCTCTCTGATCATGTATAGTAATGTGTGAACTCCACCTACTGAGGACCAGACTGGTGGTTAAGCAGATTGCTCTAGGGAGAGGCAATCTGTTGTGATAGAACAGCAGGGGATGGGTCCTTCAGCCAGAGGTCTGGGAAGCTGAAACCTTCAGGGAGAATAGCTAAGCTTCTGACCTCCCACCAGATGCTGGCAAATGGTTAATAATATTTGCTCACTATTTTGGAGGAGATATAATTGTGGAAAAGTCTTATCTTCCCCTGATAACAAATGTCTTCTTATGACTCATTCTGAAGACTCATTCCTGGTTTTTGACTCAGCAAACTGTGAAGACAAAAAAAAAAAAAAATCTAGTAAGCCACCTGCTCTCACCTGTACTTGACAAATGTATTTTTGAAAACTTCCCAATCATCCTACCTTCCGTCTTATATCTAGTCATTAATTGTGCACATTGAATGAGTGGCAAGTTCCCTGTCCAGGAAGAGCTCTGTATATGGGGAATGCACCTTCATCCACATATGGCAAGAGTTGGAAGGAATATTGGGGTGAGAGAAAGGTCTGCGAACAGAGAAACAGGGGTCTAAAGAAAATCTGTGCTGGCTTATGTTCTCTGTGAAGTGAGGGTGAGACTCTTTTCTGGAGGAGAGGAAGAGGGGAGGGGAGGGTGACTTCAGGATGGAAGAGAGGGCCAAAAGAGTCCCACAGAAGTTTTTGAAGCATCTCATGGGAGACCACAAGCATTTAGAGACTCCACGCTATGTGCTTCTTCTCCAGTGGAGCAATGAATCGTGGTCAAGGAGGTCCAGGGTTGGGGGTTGGTAACTGGTGTAAAGCAGAGAGTTGAGCATTGGGGCACAGGAACCCATTCAATTGCATGTGCATTTCCTTCTTGCCTTCACAGCTAGGTTCCTATGTGTGCTATTTAGAAACCTAGGCTGCCAGTGACCAAAAACACAATTAGAAATGGAAAATGGATTGGGCCATCTGTCCCAAAAGCCCATGGGAAATACGGAATTGACCAAAATCTTCATGTTTTAAATGGCAGGAAAGGAATTAAACATTAGCTCATAGGGACTGCCTGAGAGAAAAGCAACCGCAGACAAAATATTTCAGGCACGTTTTGGAAGAGAGAGAAGTGGAGTGGAGCGGAGTTGGCAACAACGGGCGGAGGGGTCCCCAATTCGGTAGAACTGAGTCAGCGGAAGGCCAGGGCCCTGCAAAAGAGGGAGGAGTTGAGAAAGAGCCAAGGCGTCCTGCAGAGTCCTGAGGAGACTCTTCCAAGAAGACAGCAGAGACAGCAGAACTCCAGGTACTCGACATCATCGGATTTCGGCACCAAACGTTGAGAGAGTTTTGCATCGAAATGTGAACACAACATTGGAATCTGACCCGATGCTCTCGGTTTTTTGTAAACAAAAGCAGTTGTGTTTCAGTCACTCCGCGTTGTGGACGGTTTAAGCCTATTTGCAGCTGTGTTCCACGCGTTTTCCTAGAATTTTCTCAGTGCTTGTGACTTTTTGTCCTGTTTCTAGATAAAAAAGCATGCATTCTAAGACAGTTTTTTTTTTAAGGAATCATCATGTTAAGGAACTGGTTAACCATGTTTTCAATATTTTGGATGATACTTTAGTAAACCCTTTTAGAAAACAATTAAGGAAATGCCAATAGCAGACCACATTAGACAGATCTTTTTTTAAGAGAAAGCCAGCCAGGACAAGAATGGAGAAATCTCCTGAAAAGCAGCTACCAGTTCATTTGATTCCTCTTCCAAGCAATCTCTCTCTCTCTCTCTCTCTTCCTCTCTCTCGCCATACCTCCTCTCCACATCCATGTCCATGGAGCCAGATCCTCATCAATCTTAAGATAAGGGCCATACTGTCACTGTTCTTTTTAAAAAAAAGATTTTAATGTTGTGTTTCTGATTTCAAATCTATTACTTAACTCGGAATTAGTTACTTTGGCATTTCTGTGTAAGGTTTGGTCTAAAAAGGCAAGGTTAGGGTAAAAGCTTGGTGGTTGAAAATGGATGGATCCATTTTTAGCTTTTTCCTCATGGGGAAATTGATTCAGAATTCGATGGTATCGCTTCTCGATGTTCCTTGCAGAACAGGCCAGTACTGAGGCCCAGGGTTCCACTGTACGACACTGAGTGGGACTATGGAGTGGAGTTGGCAACAGCGACCGCTATGCCCGGTAGACAGATCCAAGTGCGATCTTAGAGTACATATTTCACAGCTGGGGCAGCCTGTGCCCTGACCAGGCAGGATGTCCCCCATTGCCCGCACATCCTGCCTCCTTGCTATGGTGACCACTGAGCCTTGAGTTACTAGATATTGACAAGGTCCAGGGGACCTTTGAGAAGGGAGCGAAGGAGCTGGGGATGATGAGGAAACCCTGATATGGAAGTATGTCCATGAGTGGATAACTGCTTTCATTGTCCTGACTCTAGGGAGATTTCTAGGAAGGTGTCCTCCTTCACTCAGTGCAGCCAGGCACCCCCACACCTTACCCCATGAAGAAACTGGGTTTCCACCCTGAACAAAGGGCATCAGAGAGACTCTAAACTCAGAAAAGATGACACCGCAGAGTGTCAGGCTCACAAGAAGATGAACCCATGCTCACAGGACCATGCCTGGGCCCTGCCCAAGCTCTGCTCCCAGAACTCGAGCTGCCAGGCATGTGCTTCTAAGACGGGATGGGAGATTCTTCTCTGAATAAATACAAAGGACTCAGAGAAAATGCCTCTACCTACTGACATCTGCCTAAAAAAGACCCTACTACAGCCTTGGAGAGGCACCCTCTGGCTGGCTGCATCCTGGACTCTGGAAAGTGGCACCAGGCAGGATCATGTTCCCCTCATCTCACCGTTCAACCAAGTGGAAGAGAACAAACAAATTGCATTTATCCAATACATCACTTGATTTAACTGTTGTTTCCGTAGACATTGACTGTGGGTCCGACCAAGTCTCGTGGTTCCTGCATGGTTATAGAAAGAAGGGTTGATAGGCTTTAGACTGTCGAGCTCACCCTCCTCTGGGACCTGGAGAAGGTCACACTGAAAGTCTCGGTGGCAGGTTCCTACCAAGCCTACTGAGAGCATTGCTACCAGAAAGAGGGGGAAAGGTAATCAGACTATGGACCGGGCACTGAGAAGTAGAAACAGCGTCTGGCATAACCATTCACTTTGTCACACATGCACTATAGATAGCGAATTGACTCTCATTTGCTTTCTAGACAGGCTCCCTTCCTGGGTATAGGATACCCTGAAAGCACACAGAGATAGCTATCTGCCCAACTATTGGTAGGGGCATGACGTGGATTACAACTCATAGTCACTCTGCTATACCCCACAGAACAAAGTCCTCCGCAGTCCTGCTCCATCTTCACAATGGTTCTGTTTGAGCCCACTGTTGTAGCCACTGTGTCCATTCATCTCCTCAAGGATCTTCCTCTTTTTTGCAGCCTCTCTGGTCTACCAAACATGATGCCCTTTTCTAGGGACTGGCCACCCTAATAATATGCCCCAAGTCTTGCCTGTCCTCACTTTCTGATATTTTTCCAAGACAGGATTCTTTGTTTTTTTGGCTGTCCGCAGTACTTTCAATATTCTTCACCAGCCCCCTAACTCCAGTGCATCCACTTCTTCCTGGATCTTCCTGACTCTTCAGTGTCCAACTTTGCAAGCAGATGAGACCATTAAAAATGTCATCACCTGCATCAGGCACATCTTAGTCCTTAAAGTAACTTCTCATCCTGGCTCGTTGACACTTCAAAGAGGCCTTATGCAGACTTCCCCATTGCAGTACATCATTTGCATGGGCACAGACTGTGGGACCAAGCAAGATGAAAGCCTTGACAACTGCAATCTTCTCTCCATTTATGGTGATGTCATCTACTGGTCCGGTTGGGAGGGTTTGGGTTTTCTTTACAATAAGTCGCAAATCCATACTGATCTTCGTCAGCAAGTGCTTCAAGTCCTCCCTTAAGGAGGCACGGTTGTGCCATCACAGGGAGCTCATCAGCTTTCCTCCAATCCTGATGCCACATGCATCTTCATCGAGTCCAGCTTCTCTGATCCTTTGTCAGCACACAGATTAAATGAACATGCTGAAGAGATTCACCTTTCCTGATCCTAAGCCAGGCTGCATTCCCTTGTTCCACTTGTGCAGCCCCTTCTGGGTTCATGATAGGTGAGAAAACAGAAGCTCCTGCAAGGCAAGTGATCCATTGTTAAAAGGAAGGGGAACTCGAAGAGGACCCATGCGAGTTCTTCAGACCAGAGGTTAGGGCACTTTCCACTATGCCATGCAGGGAATGAGAACTCTCTCTTCCCCAAGCCATCCCTACCTCCAAACCCTACAATCTGCACCTGGCAGATGTCATCCATGTAGCAGTCAGTCAAGGGTGGCACAAGTTAGCATTCAGACCTAGCTCGTAATACAGGAACACTCTTACTAGTTGTGTCTTGGGTTAAGATTTGTATTCTGTTGTCCACAAATCGTATGTAGAAGCCTCTGGGGCATTGCCCTGATTTCCAGATGTTGACATCAAAGGCAGGCGCTCCACCAGCCTCTGGCCCCAGAGGTCAGCCCACTGAAGCTCCATCTGGAAACCCAAATGATCTGTGCTAGTCACATGACTTTCTAGAATGGTTCCCAGCATCCCTCCTTCAGGTTCCTTTTCTGGCAGATCTGAGCCTCCTGGCCCCCGATACCTCCTTAGCATGTGTCTGTCTCTACTCTGGTCCTTTTAGTTTATTTGATGCTTAAGCCTAAGACAAACATTAGTTTGGTCTTGCTTCTTGATTCCAGAAAACAGGGATGGGTTGTAATGGTTCATTAGATCAACTAATGTATGTCAAGTGCTTAGGACACTGACTGGCACCTACCACAATAAAGCATCTGCTATTATTGTCATTATCAGCACGATTCCATACCTACTTTGCCTAACACTCTCACACCCCAAACCTTTCCTCCAGACTTGCCCATCTTCTTGTGCAAAATCTCAAGTCCACTGCGGGGCTCTAACTGGGCTCTCCTCAGTCACCTCCCATGTCTCTCTGGGCTGTGCTCCCAAATCCCTGGGCTTCCTTTAATTCCACAAACACACACAACTTTAAAGGCTTATCCATGTTGCTTCACTCATAGAATTGCCCAAACTTGACTGAGGGGAGCTCCGTTTTCCTCCCTGGCAAAATGGGAGGAGCGGTGCCTCCTTCCAGGGGTGTGCAAAGATTTCAGAGAAGGTTTGCCACGTGTCTGTTGGGCACCTGCCCCAGAACGGGAGCCCAAAAAGTAGCTCTGGGAAGAGTGAGTCTCAAGTAAAAGAAGAACAAGAAATGGTGTCGAGGAGGTGGTAGCTCTGTAAGGAGAGACCCGTGTTCACTCTGGATGCTGTTGTTCATGGCTGTCCAGGGAACCCCAGCCCACGGGAAACCCAACTTCCACCAAGTAAGATGCTGCTGAGTCATGAGTTGGCTTTTTTTAAAAAATCATTTTATAGGGGGCTCATACAACTCCTTTTTTCCTCTTTGTTTTTTAACATTTTTTAAGTTATTAAATCATTTAACTGGGGGCTCATGCAGCTCACATCACAATCCACACATACATCGAGTGTGTCCAGCACTTTTGTACATTAGTTACCCTCATTCTCAAGACACTTGCCTTCTCTTAAGCCTCTGGTATCCACTCCTCATTTTCCCATGAACCCTTAATAATTTATAAACTATTATTTATTATTTTGTCACATTTTACACCATCCGAAGAATTCCTTCACCCACAATTCATAATACACAATCCATAATACAGCCATCGTGTCAAGCACATTTGTACATTGGTTCCCCCCATGATTCTCAAAACATTTGCTTTCTACTTGAGCCCTTCCTTGGTATCAGCTGGTACCAGCTCCTCATCTTTCCCCTCCCTCATAAACCCTTGATAATTTAGAAATTATTATTATTTTGCCATATTGTACACTGTCCGTTGTCTCCCTTCACCCACTTCCCTGTTGTCCATATCCCAGGTGGGAGGTTATATATAGATCCTTGCAAATCATTCTCCCTTTATATCCACCCCTTCCCTCCCGATATCGCCACTCTCACCACTGGTCCTGAAGGGATCATCTGTCCTGGATTCCCCATATGTCCGGTTGCTCTCTGAGCCAGTACACAGCCTCTCCTCAAGTGGACTTCAAAATCACTGGCGTCCTTGAGGCCACTGCTGCAACCCCTCTGTGTTTTCAGTGCCTTCAGACTGGGGGGCCCATCTACAATCAGGTAAGACTCAGCTGTGACCCACCCACTTTGCAATTAGCAGCCCAATGAGGTTACCAGAGCCCCCTGGAAAGAGGTACAGGCTCAGAAACCCACAGGGACAGGCTCATCCTGCCCTCGGGTCACTGTGACAGTCACCTAGGCAAGTGTCAATTTGAGGAGGAGGAGCGTAGGGGTGGAGTCTAGCCTCTCAATCTGGAGAGAGCCCTTGAGACCTCAGCGTGGGTGTGGCCTTCCCCTGAGAACTCTGGGGAATGTGGTCCTTCCTGCTTGGAGATGGAGACATGAGCTCTCTTGGTTTGTTCCTTTGGAGACTCTCCTGACCAAGCTGGCTTCCTACAAGCCATCCCTGAGGAGAAGCCGCAAGGACCTAATCTGATGCAGTCAGAAACCTGGACCTAGAGAAGCCATGGGGAGACTCCCTCCAACGCTGAGATGCTCACACCACCACTGACTTTGCACCCACTGGCCCGTGGTCTTCCTGCATTCAGCATCATGGCACGTGCTGCATGAGTCCGAATAGGACTTTGTACATTGCTGTCACGCATATGGGCTAATATCGGACTTATGACCTTGGACTGAACTGGGTTGGGGTGTTTCCTTAATGTACAGCTGCTCTTGTATATAAAACTCTTTCTCATACACATATGCATGTCTATGAATTTGTTTCTCTAGCCTGCCCAGACTGCCATCGTCACCATGCGTCAGAATGGAATCACCGGCAGTGAGTTTGGGTTTGGGAATCTTCACAGAAGCAGATTGTCACGCTTTCTTGCAGAGCACCACTTGGTGAGTTTGAACTTCTAACCTCTACCCCCACTCAGGGGTCTTCTGAAATCCCGGAAGGAAGGGTCTTTTGCTTTTAGAGGAAGGGACAAGCACATGCTTTCTGAGCCTCCTTCTCAGCCTCTCCACCACCCCGAAAGCCTCCTAGAGACATGTGACTTCATTAGGAGACCTGGTTGGGCTGCTAGCCACAGGTTGGCAGTTCAAAGCCACTAGCTACTCCATGGGGGAAAAATGAAGCTTTCTGCTCCCACAGAGTGACAGTCCTGGAAAGTCACAGGGGCAGTCCTGCCTCGTCACAGACGGTCACTTTGCGTTGGAATTGACTTGGTCACAGTGAGTTGGATTCATTTTATTCATTTTTATCACTGGCTGTCTTTAAAAAAAAAACCCAATTAGGGCTGAGCCCGGTGGCGTAGTGGTTGTGCACGGGACTGCGGCCCACTGGGACGGAGGTTCAAATCCAGCAGTGGGGCTGGGCCTCCTCCTCCCACCACCGGAGAGCAGTGATGCCCCCCCCCAAAAAAAAACCCAATTAAGGACAATTTGACAAATTCAGAAAACTAGGAGAGGGAAAAATCACACATAAGGTCATCATCACTGTCCTCAGTCGGTGGTTCTTCCTTCAACTTCCTTTTCTCTGTTTGACTAAGTCTATGGTTCATTTATCAAATGATTGTAACCACGCTGCACATAGGCTTGTCTTTTCTTTCTTCTTTTTAAAAATCATTTTATTGGGGGCTCACACACCTCTTATCACCATCCATACATATATCCGTTGTGGCAAGTACATTTGTACATTTGTTGCCATCATCATTCTCAAAACATTTTCTTTCTACTTGAGCCCTTGGTATCAGCTCATCCTTTTTCCCCCCTCCCACCCACCCTCTCTCCCTGCCTCAACCTTGATAATTTATAAATTAATATTTTTTTCATGTCTTATATTGTCTGATGTCTCCCTTCACCCACTTTTCTGTTGTCTGTGCCCCAGGGAGGGGGTTATATGTAGATCCTTGGGATCGGTTCCCCCTTTATATCCCACCTTCCCCTTCCCCTTCCCCTCCTGGTATCACTAGTATCATTATCGGTCCTGAGGGGTTGATCTCTCCTGGATTCCCTGTGTTTCCAGCTCTGATCTGCACCAGTGTACCTCCTCTGCTCTAGCCAGATTTATAAAGTAGAATTGGGATGATGATGGGAGGGAGATGAGGGGAAGCATTAAAGAACTAGAGGAAAATTGTATGTCATCGGTGCTATACTGCACCCTGACTGGCTCATCTCCTCCCTGTGACCCTTTTGTAATAGGATGTCCAGTTGCCTACAGATGGGCTTTGGGTCTCCATCCCGCACTTTCCCTTATTCACAATTATATGGTTTTTTGTTCTTTGATGCCTGATACGTGATCTCATTGACATTTCGTGATCACAAAGGTTAGTGTGCTTCTTCCATGTGGGCTTTGTTGCTTCTGAGTTAGATGGCCACTTGTGTACCTTCAAGCCTTTAAGACTCCAGACACTATATCTTTTGATAGCCATGTAGCATCAGCTTTCTCCGCCACATTTGCTTATGCACCCACTTTGTCTTCAGTGATTGAATCAGGAAGGTAAGCATCATGGAATGCCAGTTTAATCAAAGTGTTTTTGCATTGGCAGAGTACTTGAGTAGAGGCCCAATGTCCAACTGCTACCTTAACACTTAACCTGCAAATATATGTACATAGATCTATTTCCCCATCATATATATATATATATATATTTACATATGTACATGCCTGTACTTAGACCTCTACAAATGCCTATTCCCTCCTAGTTCTTTCCCCTATTTCCTTTTACTTTCCTCTTGCCCCACTACCATGTTCAGCATCCAGATTGTTTATCCCGACTATCTTATTTAGAGAAACTGGCAGAGATAGCAATATGCACAATAAAACAAGACAGAGCAAAACAAAAGCAACAAATAAAAACAAACAAACAAAAACAACGAAAAGCCTGTAAATAGTTCAAAGTCTGTTTATCAACCTTTAAGAGTGTCTTGCGGTCAAGTCTGATGGGGTGCTATGCCCTGGTCCCAGATTCTATTTTCGGCATTCCTTGGGGACTTCGTTGCTCTGTTCCCCTTGCTGCTCTGCTGCACATCCTTAGCGGTTTGCCTCTGGAGGTGGTGTCCTATCAGGCACAATTTCCAAACCGTGCCTCTGGAGTTGTCCCCTGCAGTGCTGTAGGTGAGGGACATCACTTTCCACAGTGGGGCCAGCACTATGGTCCTCTCTGTGCTTTGGCTGCTCTGAGCAGGAATATCATCCTCAAGGCTTGGTGGGTCAGAATGTGTTCCAATCTCTCTTCCTTTAAGCTTTTCAGAGGTTTCACATTACAGGCATTTTTCCTTTAAGCAAACAGTATTCATAGCTGTTATCTGGAGGAGTCTATGTTATCTGATCCATGGTTAGTGCAACACCAGACTGGTTCTATGTCTGTGTTGTCCTACTGGCAGTGTGCTGTCAAGCAGTGAGTCTCTGCAAACCTTTGAGCGAGGTGACTTTAAACAAATGGTTGGCTCTCTCAGAGCCTCTGTTTTCTTGTCTATGAATGAAGATACTCAGAACCACTTTACATGTTTGCTTGGTTTTGTTTTGTTCTGTTGGGGTGGGGTGGGGTGGAAGATCAGACCTGGGCTACTTCCCACAAAGAGGAGGAACCAGGGGGAGCCCATGCAGGGAGCACAGCCATCTAAGACAGCCCCGGGAAGAGCCAGAAGGAGTCACAGGAGCAGTCTTCACTGCTGCCACCAACGTCTGTCTCTTTGGTCACCCCACTTGCCTACCAGGACCCCAGCCTTCTTTCTCCCTCTGCATCCAAGCTCATCTTCCATCTTGATCCCATGTTTCCACACAGAGAGCGCTCCAGCCCCCAGCAAACCCCAGGGCTACCATGGCAACCGCACCTACTCCTCACACCTGTAACTGCCTGTACAGAGTAGGGAGAGACAACTTGCTTGCTTCATCAGTTTACAGGAAAAATCTAGACAGATAGACTGAGGGTCCTCACACAATTGATACTGAATTTGGTGCAAAACTCTCTGAAGTGAGTGGTTCCAAAAAGGCAACCCCAGATTTGGGCCGAACAGGACAGGAGTGCACCTTAGGGCGGTGGCACTGAGTGGCTGGGAGGGGCTGGGGCAGCAGCTGAGCTGCGGTGTACGAAGGACATTACTGGAATAATTCTCATAGGAAAGAAGGCAGATTTGGAGGCACAGCGAGATGCGACATATCAAGAAGCCAAACAGTTTGCTGAAGAAAATGGCGTATTGTTCCTTGAAGCAAGTACCCCCCAAAAGGTCAACACATAGAAGATGTGTGCCTTGAGGCTGTCAATAAAATCTATCAGAATGATTCGGCTGCAATGTGGGTGAAGGGAGGCAGCATAAGACAAGAAATAACAACAACATATCATTGATCAACGATTCACAAGAGAGGAAGGGGGAAGGAGGGGGGAAGAGAAGCTGACTTCAAGGGCTCAAGTAGAAAGAAAATGTTTTGAAAATGATGATGGCAGCAAATGGACAACTGTGCTTAATACAACTGAATGATAGATTGCCGTAAGATTTGCTCCCCGATAAAATTGTGTGTGTGTGTGTGTGTGTGTGTGTGTGTGTATTCAGGCTGGAAGCCAGGTTTTGGATACTGCAGTGTCTGGTGTACATTATGAACCCTCCCCACTCCACGGCGACCCCCATCACAGAGAAAGGCTGTGGCTAACAGTGGTCTCTTTGTCTTGGCTCCTCACTAGCCCTTTCACCTGTGTCTGCCGGGAGCTGTTTTTTTGTTTGTTTGTTTGCTTGTTTGTTTGACTGTCTTGTCTTCTATATCTCTTACTGGGTTCGATTGAAAAAGAAAAGAACAAGACTCTGTTGGATAAAAAAAAACTCACAACAAACTGTTCAACAAATAGAAGCAATCAGGTTACCAAAGGCAAATGGAGTTACAAACCTCTCCTCCCCAGGAAGCCCAGATTCTCCACCCCCACCCCCCTGGATTGTTCTCTCAATCACTCTCACAATGTATGATGCAAACTGAACTCTGATGCTGGACTTCGGGACTTTTACCTGTCTCTCC
>PVJH01015033.1:0-53697 GCA_004026705.1 Nesogale talazaci
AACAACCTGTGATGTGCAGATGATGCAATCTGGCTTGCTGTAAGGGAAGAGGTTTTGAAGCACTTGATGATGAAGTTCCAGTGTTGAAGCCTTCAGCATGGATTTTGACTCAATGTAAACAAGATTAAAATTCTCACAATAAGTCCAAAAGTTACCTTCATGATACATAGATAAAAGGAAGAAGTTACCACTAGCTTTGTCTTCCTTGGACCTACAATCAACGCTCATGGAAGCAGCAATCAAGCTATCACAGTTGATTTGCATTAAGTAGAGCTGCTGCACAAGACCTCTTTAGACAATTGAAAAGCAGTGATGTTCTTTTGAGGCCTAAGTTGCATGTGACCAGATTCATGGTATTTTCAGTTACCTCATATGCATGTGAAAGGTGGACATTGAATAAATAAGACCTGTGTTAGGCCTGGTTGATTAGAGAAACAAATCCAGGAAAGTTCATATGTGTGTAAGAGGAAGCTTTATTTCAAAGAGCTGTTGTATATTGACAAACCATGCCAGCCCAATCCAGAACAAAGCTTTAAGTCTGATTTTAGCCCATAAGTCAAATACTAGTTCTTGATCCCTTCTTTAGACTCACATAGCCACAGGCAATGATGAAAAATGCAGGAATATCATATACTGGTGGGTGAAAGTATTGTGGATTCAATGGCATTGGATGCATCTGCAGTGCTCTTGCTCATGTGGCTTGTAAACAAGAAGGTGAAGGAGAAAGAGAGAGAGATGAGAGAGAGAGACAGAGAGACAGAGAAAGAGAGAGAGAGAGAGAGAGAGAGAGAGAGAGAGAGAGAGGAGATTCCAGAATTCTAATGAGAAGGCCATTACCACAAGGAGGCATTGTATCTCTGACTTGATTGACATGCTAAATTCCATCCCTTCACTTTTTTTTTGCAATGATTTTATTGGGGGCAGTTGCAGCTCTTATAGCATTCAATATATCATTTGAATCAAGCATATTTATACACATATTGCCATTTTCATTTCCAAATATTTTCCACTTGAGCCCTTGGTATAAGTTCCTCTTTCCTCTTCCCACACCCACCTTTTTTTTTTTAAATCTTATTGGGGGCTCTTACAGCTACTACAACATTCAGTACATCATTTGTATCAAGCACATTTGCACATATTTCCACATACATTTCCCAACATTTTCCACTTTAGCCCTTGGTACAAGCTCCTCTTTAAAAAAACAAAACAAAACAAAACAACCTCCCCTTTCCCCTCCCCCCCTTTTTTTAATGAATCATTTTATTGGGGGGCCCATACAATTCCCATTACAATCCATAACAACATCAGTTGATGTTTAAAACATCAGTTTTAAACACCCATTGCCATCATCACTCTCAATACATTCTCCCTTCCTCCAGGCCCCCATTATCAGCTCCCTATATTACCCTTCCTCCCCCACTTCCCCTTGAACCCTCAGTAATATACAAATTATTTTTTCATCCTGTACACTGTACAATGTGTCCCAATAATCACTTCCCTGTTGTCCGTGCCCCAGAGAGGAGGCTACATGTAGATCCCTGAAGTTGGTTCTCCCTTTCTATTCCTCCATCCCTCCACCCTCCTGGTATTACCACTCATATTACTAGTCTTGGTGGATCATCTATCCTAAGTTTCCCATATTTCCAACTTCACTTTATATCTCCTGGTCTAGCTGGATTTATGTGGTAGAATTGGGGTCATGATAGTGCATGGGAGGCAGCATGGGAACTAGAGGAAGTTTTCATATTTCATAGCTCCTACCCTGTATCTTAACTGACTCATCTCCTCCTTGTAACCCTTCTGCAAAAGTATGTCACCTCACCTATTGATGGGCTTTGGGTCCCCAATCTCTACTCCCTCTCATTAATAATAATATAATTTTAGCTCATTGATGCCTGACACCAGATCCCTTCACCACCTCATGATCACACAGGCTGGTGTGCTTCTTCTGTGTGGGCTTTATTGCTTCTGAGCTGAATGGCCACTTGTTTACTCAAGTCTTTAAGTCCCCAGACACTATATCTTTTGGTAGCCGGGCACCATCAGCTTTCTTCACCACATTTGCTTATGCACACATTTGTCCTCAGGGATCATATCAGGAAAGTGAGCATGAAAAGTTGTGCTTTGAGTTCTTGAAGCCTGATATCTCATCCCTTTGACACCTCATGATTCCACATGCTAGTGTGCTTCTTCCATGTGGACTTCGTTGCTTCTAAGCTAGATGGCTGCTTGTTTACTTTCAAGCCTTTAAGTCCCCAGATGCTCCATCTTTTGATAGCCGAGCACCATCAGCTTCATCACCACCTTTGCTTATGCACACATTTGTCTTCAGTGATCATGTTGGAAAGGTGAGCATCTTGGAATGCCAATGTAATAGAACAAAGTGTTCTTGAACCGAGAAGATACTTAAGTGGAGGTCCAATGCCCATCTGTTGTCCTACTAATAACCCTATAAGTATACACATTAATCTCTTTCCCTCCACCCCTTTTAATGAATCATTTTATTCGGGGC
This sequence comes from Nesogale talazaci, assembly GCA_004026705.1. Taxonomy (NCBI): domain Eukaryota; kingdom Metazoa; phylum Chordata; class Mammalia; order Afrosoricida; family Tenrecidae; genus Nesogale; species Nesogale talazaci. The sequence goes on from PVJH01015033.1 coordinate 2,513, forward strand.
CCTTCATTCTTAAAATACTTAATTGACATGAGAGTGTGTAATTACCACATGACCTAAGAAGAATTGATGCTATTGAACTGCAGTGATGCAAAATAATATTCACAGTGCCATAGACTGCTAAATGGACAAATTGATATGTCTTGGGGAAAGTATCGCAGGGCTGCTTCATTGAGGCGAGAACTGCAAGACCAGGTCTTACATACTTTGTGCATGTTGTCAGGAGAGACCAGCTCTCAGAGAAGTACATTATATTTTGTAGCATCAATGGGCAGAGAATAAAAATAAATCCCTCAATGAGATAGATTGACACCATAGTTGCAACAATGGGCTCAGGCATAGGAACATTTGTGAGGGTGGCACAAGACTGCCAGTGAGCCATCTTGTTGTCAGTAACATTGCTGTTGGTAGGAAGAGACTGGATGAACCTAAGAATCACAGAAACATTATCTAATAAAAATACACAATAAAACCAAAAATTTCACCTTCAATGGCTTCTCTCTTTTTCTCTCTCTTTTAAAAGTTTTATTCACACCTCCTTCACATATCATTCAATTCAATAGTTCAATCACACCAAGAAGAGTTGTACAGTCATTATCACAGTACATTTTCTTTTTTATTTTACCTATTATTAGTGTACTTATTACTATTTTTATGTGTGCAAAAATATCCATAACAAAACATCCTCGAATTCAACAACTTCTAAATGTACATTATGCAATTGATTATACAATCATTACTCATATCATTTTCCAAATTATGCCATGACCATTAATATTAACTCAATGCCCCCTAAGTAAAAACTCTTCTTTCACCCATGATAGCCATCAGTCAACTTTGGTTTCTTCCTTTCTTTCTTTTTCAAATAGTTTTCTGATATAAAGTGTTTTCTTCTTTGACCTTTTCTGATATACACTGTTCTCTTTTGTGTCCTCTTTTATGGTAGAAGCAAGAAGACATGCTTTGACCTGAGCATGGTTATTTTGTTCCTTTTATTGGGGGCTCATACAACTCGTATCACAATCCATACATAAGTTCATTGTATGTCAAGCACATCTGTACATCCACTGCCTTCATCATCCTCATAACATTTGCTTTCTATCTAAGCCCTTGGCATCAGCTCTTCATTTTTCCCCTCTCTCCCCACTGCCCCTCTCCCCTCACAAACCCTTGATAATTTATAAATTATTATTACTTTGCCATATCTTACACTGTCTGATGTCTCCCTTCACCCATTTCCCTGTTGTCCATACCCCAGGGAGCACGTTATATGTAGATTCTCATAACGAGTTCCCCTTTTCTCACCCATCTTCCTTCGACTCTCTTGCTATCATCACTCTAACCACTGATCCTGAATGGATCATCTGTCCTGGATTCCTTGTGTGTCCAGCTCCTATCTGTTCCAGTGTACATCCTCTGGTCAAGCCAGATTTGTAAGGTAGAATTGGGATCATAATAGTGGGAAGGAGGACCTTTAAAGAACTAGAAGAATGTTGCATTCTTCATCATTGCTATACTGCACCCTAAATAGTGTGTCTCCTCCCTGTGTCCCCTCTGTAATCCATTCCTATAGATGGATTTTGGGTTCCCAATGTATACTTCCCTTCATTTGCAATAATGCAATTTTTAGTTCCTTGATGCCTGATACCTGATCCTTTCGACTCCTCATTGTCACACAGACTGATGTGTTCCTTAGGTGGACTTTGTGGCTTGTGAGTTAGATGGCTGCTTGGTTATCTTCAATTCTTTAAGACCACAGACAAGACAGATATTATATCTTTCTATAGCCAGGCACAATCAGTTTTCTTCACCACATTTGCTTATGCATATTTATCTTCAGTGATTCCAATGAGAAGGTGGGCACACAAGGATATGCTTGTATGTTCGTTGATGTCTGATTCCTGACCTTTTTGACACCTTGTGGTCACACTGGCTGGTGTGCTTCTTCCATCTGAGTTTTGTTACTTCTAAGCTAGATGGCTCCTTGTTTACCTAAAACACTTTAAGATCCCAGTCAGTATATCTTTTGATTGCCAGGCACCATACATTTTCTTCATCACCATTGCATATGCACACTTTTGTCTTCAGTGATTCTGCCAAGAAAGTGCGCATCATAGAATGCCAGTTTAATAGAGCAAAGTGTTTTGCATTGAGGAAGTACTTGAGTGGAGGCCCAATTTCCATCTGCAGCCTTAACACTGAGCCCATAAATATGTGTACATAAATCTATTTCCCTTTAATCATATATAAATATATTTACTATGTACATACCTGTATTTAGACCTCTGTCAATGCCCCTTGCCTCCTATTTCATTCCTCAATTTCCTTATATTTTCCTCCTGTCCCACTATCATGCTCAGTGTTCGTTTGGGTTTCAATAATTTGTTTCAGTTACCATACCTTGATCAATCCCTACCAGGCCTCTCACACCCCGCTTGCCACTGATTTTGGATCACTTACTGTTCCCTTGTCCCTGATTTAGTCAACACCATCTCTGTTCCCCAACTTCCCCCTCTCCTATATTCCCCCAGAACCATCAGTCCCCTCATTTTCTCCTCCAGACTGATCATCCAGCCTATCTTATCTAGGTAGACCTGCATAGATGATACAATGTACAAGATGAAGTTTCAAAATAAAGCAAAATGACTGAAAAAAATGCCTAGAAAAATATAAATAAAAATAGTAATAAAAAAAACAGAACCTGAAAAAAAAGTAGAATCTGTAAATTGATGACCTCTAGGAGTAATCTCCTGTTGAATCTGATGGGGCTCAACACCTTGGCCACCAAATCTATCCTTGACACTCCCTCAAGACCTCCAAGCTCTGCTCCTCCTCCTACTCTGCTGCACACCCTTAGTATTTTCCTCTGTGTGATAGGGACAGATGTCTGCCACCACAACACTGTGTCAACTTGAGCTTGTTTTGGGCTCAGGTTCTGAACCTGGTATTTGACTTGACTTGATTTTGAGTATTCAGACAATAGTTGTGCTCTATTGTCTACCCTGGTTTTGCAAGTATTTGCAACATTTTGAACAAAAAGAATCTTTCAGCAATATGGAGGAACAACAACTTCTGTCACTATAAAACATGAATTTTATGAGATGTTCCAAGAGATTTCAGAACCCAGTCATAAGTGGCAGTTAGTATCAGAAAAAATGGAGCAGTATTGCATCTTGTAAAAGTTTGACATTTGGAACATCTTTAAAGTTCCATCTCCTTGGCATTATTCTGGTATTAATTTCCTTAAAAGAAATTTTTATCATAACTTACAAAATGAAAACATATTAAAATTATACATTGAGTTTCAAAAGACATCTATACACATCCTAACACACAAATGAACATAATAAGCCTTACCTATAGTTATTGACATAGTTATTATTTAAAATAATAATGCCATATATGCACAATTTAATCTACCTCACATTTATATAATTACATAAATGCATTGACATACTTGATTGTCTTTAGTTGTTTGAGTACATAGGAAGCATATACTTGATTTTTCTTCACTCAGCTGTGACATTTATGAGCCATAAGCTAAAGATTTTGCATAACGAGAAATACAAATTGACTCTATTACAGTGAATTTGGTTTTGGAGTCGAGTGAATTCCCCTGGTATGAATTGTGGTTCTACAAGCTGTTTCACAAAAGTTTGGGGATTTGGGTCCACCTGAATACACCTTTGAAGAAGGGCCTGTAATCTCCTTCCATGAGTCAGTCATTCTAATCCTAAAGGAGTATAATCCTGTCCTGACATAAATGGAGCTGCCAAGAATCAGAATCATTTAACAATAAGAGAAATCAATAGAGACTTTGGTTAGTTATCTAAGAGTGAGGAGTCCAGAGATTCCAAGGTGCCAGCTACTCAATGATGCATATTTTGGCAAAATATTAAATCACAGATATAGTGTTTTGTAATGTCTTTGCTTCAAAGATATCAATTTATCACTATTTAGATTTTTGCTGCCTATGATACTTATTGGCATGTCTCTTTTGCTACTGTTCAGCATCAAATATTAATATTTTTGATATTTTCCTTTCTCAATTAAAATTCACATAAAATTCCTGATCTGTGTCAAACATTTAATAACAGAACAACATTTTCTAGGTCTGTTTTAATAAGTCTTTACAATACAACAGGATGATTATACTGAAATACTAAATTTGTCACACCAAACTTTGTATTTAAGAATATTTTAAATCAATTAAATTGAATGAAATAAATTAAATTTTTATAATTAATATATTTTTAAATACTTCATCTTCCATAAAATAAAATTCATATTAGGGGAATTTTTTTTTGCAATAATACTCTTACTACCACATATACAGAGTATTTGTAAAATGTTTTATATTTTTATCTATTACTTCAAAATTGTTGCATAAACACTTAACATAATATTGATTCACAACTATTTTAATTTAAATTTTAGCTTAGTTTAAAATACTATATTTTATTGAATGAACATGGAAAATTATTAATAATATTTTAAGTAGGTTATGACATTTGTATTGAACACATAATAAAAAAAATAAATTGTCAGTAATAAAGTTTCTAAAATCCAAGGTATATTTTGCTGATTTCTTTGAGAAAAAATAGCATATGTCTCTATAATTGAAATATAAATGTACATGCATTGCATTCATAATTATACATACAAATATTATACACAATGAATTCTATATATTTATTACTTTGTCAAAACTGCCAAGCTATATAACTACATGAAATATAGTTCTGCATTTACATTGAATTGCCATCAAGCTGTGCAATATAGTCGTCCCTTACTAAAGAAGCAAAACACAACAGAAGACATAACATGAGTTATAATGTATTTTGCATGGTGATGTTTTGCGATGCTTTCAGTTCTTAAAGATCCTTTGAATACTATACTTGTAAAACATGCTGTGTCTTTTTTTCTCTTATTTTCCATCAAAATTAAAAATATATGCTAAAATATCCATTATTATTCATTGTAGGGCACATACTCCAGCAAAGTGATAACCATGACTATTCTAAGCAATTATTTTTAGTACAATGATGAACAAACATGAATGGGAAGTAATTTGTATTATCAAAGCAGACAGTATTTTTTAGCATGTCAACTTGCTTGTCTTTGTCACAATTACAGGTTTCTAAGTTGTAATTTACAAACAAAAAATTGCTGAAATTGGCCTTGAGAGCCCAGTTAATTGGCTCCCAAGGAGCCATTAGTCTACCGGGTGAATGGTCTGTGAAGTTTGCAGTCACTTGTCCAAATCACACACAGAGCTAATTATAAAGCAGCAGGAATCATCCCATGGTATTAGTGCATGCACTGGTATTAATATACAATAATTCAATTCCAAAATAATCAATTATAGTATTTTTGTAACCTTGAAGAAAATGTTACTGAGCAGGAATTATGACTTCGGGACAATCTCTTAATAGAAATATGCTATTTTTATTCTTAAATGACTACTTCAAAATATCCATAGGAAATGAGAAATTTTGTCTAGTAACCAAACACAAAACAAATAAAGAAAAATTCCTCCTTTAATCTGCAGTCAGAAAACGAAATATTTCAAAGATGTCTATTCAAAAGTTATTTACCTTTGCACTTTATCATGGAGTAATAGTTGGAATCTTCTAATGCAGAACTAATTTCAGAAAATACCAGGAACCATCATTGAGGCTATTTCAATGGATAATTGTTTAAATAATTAAATGCTTGCTTATTCTAAACTAGGCCTTAAAAATTTCTCTGCTTAGGTACATTCTTTTGATTTTCAAAATATATAGATGATAAAACTAGGTTGTGTTAAAGACATGTTTTATTTTGAGTAATTAACACTGATCTGTGCATACATATTTATGGAAATTTTAATAGTCAGGTATACATTTTAGAGGGGGTTATTACATTTATTTCTTCATACTATCTCCCTTTTATGTCCCCTAACCCTCTGTATGGCCCCCTGCTCCAAAACCTTTGTTATATTTGCTTTACTTTTAGGGTCAATCTCCCTGGTTTTTTATTTACCATAGAGAGAGAAACAAATAACTTCAGAATATGGCCTCCAAAGTCACCTATTATGAAAAAGCATAAGCAAAATATAGCAGAATATCTGTCACAGGAGTGCCAGAATTAGACATGCTTTTATACTTCCTAAAGGGTGTTGATATAGCAAGACCTTGTTTGCCATCCAAAAACATACAGTTGTCTTCTGCATCCTCAGATATCATGTACTTTCTGGTTTAAGTCCTCATGTTCCAAGTGGGTGAGGTAAGTCCTGTTCATCAAGTAGAGTTCCCATATGGTGTCCCACCGTTCCAACTTTTGGAACATACTGTGGACCTCACAGTTACAGGATTCAGTGTCCGAGTATTACACAGAGCCCGATTTCCATGCATGCCCCCAGATGCGTTGGATCAGTTATGCTACCATATGCATGCCAATGAAGACCCTCCCCACCTAACGTTCCCTCAGATTCTCCTTTCCCCCACCTGCAGGATATAACTTTTGCCCTTCCCCTCAACAGACATGCACCTGTGTTCAACAACAACAACAAAAGACATTTCCCTCTCCCCTCTGCTGCACTGCCCCTCAAATCAGTAGGCCTCATCCCTCACAAGGTAGCCTCCGTCTCCAAGGATCTCATCCCAGATCCACATGGCTACCACTCAGCACGTCTACTACCCAACAGACAGCATTTCTACCCCTTTTTCCCCTGACCATTTGATCCCAGCTGTCCTGAGGTGCCTTCCAGCCAAATGACCTCCAATATACTTACCTGGTATGGATGATCTATGGTTCACTGGCACTGGTCCAGGCTGTCTAGTCCCTGGTCAGAAGACTGGATGACCTGCAAGCTTGAGCTTGTGCCTCTTCTTCTGCTTGTTCCTAGTGCAGGGGACGCATACTGTGTTTGTCCTTTTGTTCTTCATTAATTTCACTCAGAATAATGTCTTCCAGATCCCTTCACAATTGAAGGTGTTTCATGGCTTCATCACTGTTTTTTAGGGATGTGTGCTATTCATTGTGTATGAGTGCCAGAATTTTTTCATCCTCATTTCTATTGATGGAAATTTAGGCTGTTTCCAGTTCTTGCTATTGTGAATTGTGCTGGGATGGACATGGGGGAGCAAGCACCTGTTTGTGATTTGTTTCTTATTTTGGGGGCAAATGCCCAGTAATGTCATTGCTGGGTCAAGTGGTGGTTAAATTGACATGTTTTGGGTGTCACCATCTTGCCTTCATAGTGGCTATAGGTCTTTACAAGTCCACTGGCAGGGGATAAATGTTCCTCTCTCACCATACCTTCTCTAATATTTGTTGCTCTCAGTTGTTTTTTAACTGGGCCACAGTTTTGGGTATTGGGTGGTTTTTTGACTTGCATTTCCCAATTATTAAAGATCTGGAACAGTTCCTCATGGGTGTATAAGCCATCAAGTGTCATCCTCTGTGAATCGTCTTATTCAGGCCTTTTGCCTATGATCTAACAGGGCTATTATGTTTTTTTGTTGTTGTAAGCATGTAAAATACTGTAGATGTTAGAGAGTAGTCATTTGTCTGTTATGTCCACCACTTCACAAGTTGACAGAAGATTATATAACTGTCACAGTTTCCTTGTTTGAGAACACTTTAATATCTTCCTCATTTTGATGAAGAGATTTGCTGGACAAAAGATTCTTGGATTACTCTGTATTTATTTTTAAGTTTCAGAAAACATTGTTTCAATTTCTTCTTTCTTGAATGGTTTCTGCAGAAATGTCTGAGTTTTTTCTTATCTGTTTATCTTTATATGTCATTTCTTTGTTCTCTCTATCTGCTCTCATGATACTCTCATTATCCTTAAAACTGGATAATTTTCTATGATGTGTCTTGCTGTGGGGATTTTTTTGGAGATTTAATATAATTGGTATCCTCTCTGCTTCCTGAATGGTTATTAGCTCCTCCTTTGTGATTGTGGGAAAATATTTTTCTCCAAATTTCTATATCAACTATATGTATATCAACTATATCAACTATATGTTGATTGATTTCCTTCTGCTCAGGGGTCACAATAATTGAACACTGTTTTGTCATTGAATCCCATACCTTCCTCAGACTCCATGTTATTCGGCTTTCTTGTATGATTGTTTCTCTTGGTGGTAAATTCTGCTTGTTTGTCTTTGAGATGCTGATTTGGTTTTCCACTTCTTCTATTCCATTGGTCAGATCACTTACCTTTTTTTCATTTCTGCTACATCCTCCATTCACTTCTGGATTTCGCTTTGTTATGTTTCCCACTCTCTCCATTTTTTCATCAGTTTTCAGAATTACCACCTCATTTCTTGTACAGCTTTAGACAGCATTTCACACATTTTTCTGGCAGTTCAAGGGCTGCTGCTTCTGCATAAACATTTGAGTTTGGGTCATCCACATTAATTTACTTGTATCTCTAGGTATTTTTTATAGTAGCTGCTGATGTTGGCTGTTGTTCAAGTTGCATCTTGCTTGATTGAGCAGAAAGAAGCACATTGAATTCTGGGATGTGTGTGGAGGGGCGGTACTGGATCTTTATGGCAGTGGAGAATCAGATAGGTGCTGCAAAGTATGTTGTGTGTGGATGAGGAGGAAGTGTTACTTAGGTGAGTAGATGGATTAGGGTATAGATCCCTGAAAGGACATTTTAAGTGTTGGCATCAATCATAGGAAGCTTTACAATCTAATATAATATTTTTAAAATAAGTTTAAGAGGAGGATTGTGGATGATGCAATTTTACTTGGTAAGGAAAAGGAAAGTGTGTATTACTGAAGGAAACAGGTTCCAGGTATTGTGGTATTTCAGGTAAGTGAGGGAATATGTTGAATCTACCAGATTCTCTTGTCAACCCTGGAGATTGTGTAGAAAGAATACAGTACTGTCATTATTGTGCTTATAACAGTGGATTTTTTCACAACCCGGAACTATCCGTTCCTTACTTGTAGTCTCAGGATGAATGTAGACTATTGTAGTGGATGCCCCGGGGAAGAGGTGGCCTCTGATTTGAGGGCAATCTCGCTGAACTCTGGGTCTGCAGGCAACCCAACCAGAAGCAGGAAAGCTATCAGAAAGTCAGAAATGCCAGGTTCTGTTTTCTTTAGCATGATTAGGAGTTTTGTGTTTCCTTTCTCAAAGGAAAATAGGAACAGATCTAACAACCGTCTTGAGCCCTCTGTGCTGTGGGGTCCAGCCTTGCCTCTTTTGCCCCTCCCTTCAACTAGATAAGGTTTTCCATTTGTAGAGCACACTCTCACCCCTGACACAGAGGAGAGAACAGGGTAGCAGCTCGGGATTATCTCCCATGGGATTTCTACTCTGCAGGCTGCCGCAGATTCCAGCATCCAAGACCTCCAGGAGTACGTGTGGGCGTCCTAGGAATGGCCCAAGGACTAGGATCTCTTGGGTCACTTCCCTGCACTGACAATCTCCTCAACAGGGTGTGGGGGTGGTTGGGAGTTGCCTCCCTAAAGCCAGCTGCGCAGGCGCTGTGGGAAAGGGACGAGTGCCTGATGAGCATGATTGCACTCTGTGGGAGGAGCTTGGAAAGAGAACCTGGGGTGCTGCAAAGTGCATTTTTTTGTCCTAGTTCCCCAACGTGGTTTTCTCACCACGAATCTGGCGATCACACAGGGAGCACTTGTTGAGAGCAATTCTACATCTGTGCCATCATTCCAGAAGTCAGGAAGATACCCTTTTCTTCTTCCTTTCACTTATTTTCCTCATAGGATGAACAGCTATGTGTATGTGTGTGTGTGTACACACACACATATTTACAACATAATTACAATTGAACTACACTATTTTAGAGTGTACTTTTTATATTTGTTCTCTAAAATGCAGTTATTAAAATCCTTATTGTTAGTTATTTTATTGCTATTATGATCTGTACTCAATTCTTGAAATTCAGTGGAGAATAAAAGAGGGTGAAATATAAGATTCAGAGCAAATCCCTTCCATAAGACTGTGTTCTTGATCATTGCAACTTGAACTCTGTTCAGATTAACATATGTGGAACAATTATATTATAAAGGATATTTACTCATCTTCAGGATATTGAGAAGAAATCTGAAATTAAGGAAGGGGTGCCAGCCGCATACCAATTGTATTTATGAATATTTGTATTAATATTATTTCTGCACAAATTTTACTTATAAATTGTGCTATTTTAAAGTAATTCAGAATTTTTAATGGACCTCATACATGAAATTTCCAATAATGCCTCCATATATGATCATAAGGCACTTAGAAAATTTTATTTTATTTTTTCAATGCATATATGATGAAATTGCCATTTTCATAATTTTATTAAACAATTCAATGACAATAATTATATTCATCATTGATTACTTTTGTCTATGTATTTCCATCTCCATAAATTAAATTTTATTATTTTATAATCTTTATTTCCTAATTCTCAATTTTCACTTTCCTTCAACAATAAGACCCAATTTCCTTTCTCACCCCTAATCTGTCAGTTTTAGCTTTTTTTCCCATGTAGTTTATCTGATGCTAGAAGTGGACAACTCAGTAGCTCACATGCCAGCAGGATTAGCCAGAGGTGCAGAGGTTTCAACAGAACTTCTACATTAGGAAAAGAGAAAAAAGAAGGGATAGGCTGTTCAATTATGAAGTATTAGTCACTCTAATCCTCATTCATACCAAGGGAAAATTGTTTGGTATGATATTGAAAGGTGATTTTCCACAGTGTAAAAGCTCTCCAAATAAGATAAAGGAAGCACTGTCTTCTCAAAGTAGAATTAGTGTGACATGAAATTGTTGATGGGGCATGACACAAAATGAAAAGATATAACTACAAATAACCATTAGTACTTGAAATATAGAATATATGAATATGACTTTAGGAAAATTTTAAGACATCAAAAATGAATTAGAGCTCATACAGATTGAAATACCTACATGTCATTTGTCTGAAGTATGTGGTTAAATCCTTTACCATATTTATTAAATCTGTATTATGAGCATGAAGAAAACCAGGTCAGGATTGAAAGAATGAAGTCTTAGGATGGGAAGAAGTCTCCTTAAAACCTCTGATACTCAACACAGCTTTGCTTTCTAAAGCTGAGGAAGACTTGACCCACTTTTTTATGAAAATGAAAAACTTCAACCTTCAATATGAATCACAAATCAATGTAAAGAGAAGGAAACCCTCCCAAGCACACCAATACCCTGCTAAGCAGGGACTAGATGGAGGTTGTCACGTATTTCATTTTACTTGGATCTGTAATTATGCAGGGGCTATTGTCAGGTGCCTCCCCCCCCCCGTAGGTTGTAACCATAACAAAATGATACACTGCCAATTTCTGCACCTCTCTCACAAGTGTTCCTATGACTGAGGTCAATGTTGCAGCCATGATGTCAATTCATCTCCTTAAGGACCTTCGTCTCCTCTGTACATCGACCCTACATAAAAGTATGTGTTTCTGCAGGGTCCAGGATCTCTTGAAAAATATTTCTGAAGTATGGCTGGACTTTTCCCAGGACAGATTTGTTTGTCCATTAAGCAGTCCATGGTACTTTAAATATGCAGTTCTCCAGGTCCACTGTACAAATGCATTGATACTTCTTCTGTCTTATTTATTCAGTGACCAACTTTCACATCCATATGGACTAAGTGAAAATATAACACCTTGGGCCAGGTATACTTGAGTACTCAAAATAACATCCATGCTATTATAGTCTCTAAGGAGGTCTTGTGTAACAGATTTACCTAATAGAACTCATCTTTTGATTGCTGTTTCCATGAGCATTGATTGTGGAGCAAAAACAAAATGCTTGATAGCTTCCACCTATTCTCAGTTTATCATGATTCCGCCTTCATTAGTAAGGGTTTCAAGAACTGCTGGCTTTCAGCAGGCAATATGATATCATCAGCATATAGAAGGTTATAAATGACCTTACTCCAAGCCTGGTACCACATTCTTCTTCATATAAGCCAGTGTCTATAGTTATTTTCTCAGTATAAAAATTGAGTATAGTCAGAGGATATAACCATATCACACACATTTTAAAAATTTATACCATACAGTATTTCCTTTGTTTCTTCCATGTAACTGCCTCTTGATCTGTGCACATGTTCCTCATGGGCACAATGAAGTGTTCTGGAATTCCCATTTTCTTGAGGTTATCCATAGTCTGATATTATCCACAAGTTGAACGCCTTAGCATATTAAAAGACAAGAACAAAACGAAAACATTGTTCTAGTGATTTCTGCTTTAATAAAAGATCTATCTGACACCAGCAGTGATGTATCTTGTTCCACATATACCTATGAATCCAGCCAGACAGCTCTCTTTCAGTGTACTGCTGTGTCTATTCTTGCACGTTCTTTAGCAAAATTTTACTGGCAGGTGATATCAGTGATGCTATGCTATAATTTGAACACTCTTTCTTTGGAATGGGTAAAAGCGTTGAAATCTTTCAGTCTCTTGGACAAATAGCTGTAGTTCAAATTTCTTGGCATAGATGAATAAGTAGGGCCAATGCTTCATTAAATTGTTGTAATATTTCAATTGGCATTCCATCAATTTTTGATTTCCTGGTTTGCACTAATGTTTTCATGTGTCAAAGATGTTCTTGACACATTCTTTAAATTCAGGTGAAATTGACTCAAATTTGCATTTCAGCTCCCATTGACCCATTCATTTTCTTCAGCTTTATCCTGACCTTACATGTGGGCACTTCATGATCTGCTTCACATGAACCCCTGGTCTGATATTATGCTCTCTAACCTCTCTTCCTACAGGTAGGCATTTGGGTTTCTGTTTACTCTATCAGGAGAACTCCATGTGTATAGATAGTTCTTGTTTGTGTTGTTGAAAATAAAAAGGTATTTTATAAGAACAAGTCACGTATGCTGAAATTTGCATATTGTCATCTGATATTCTGATTTCTATCACCATGCCCAGTTTTTCTAACTCCTGTTTTTTTTTCCTTTTTGTTTCCAATGTTTACATTGCAATATTCAATTCATCTTGATGACATGTTTGATCAATATTTCCCACTGAAGTCAATGGTAGAATTTTTCAATTTCTTCCTTGACTTTTTGACACTCAACAACACCAACAGCTTTTGTTATTGGTTCATGCACTTAAAATAGTTATATTAATTAAATTTCCTTGAAGGCAGATAGATACATTTCTATCAAAATTGTACTTCATGATTGGTTTTGCAGTGTCTTTTTTGACATGTAATATTGATCTATATTTGTTCCACTTCATTTTGGGGCACTTCTGTTTTTCTTAGTTTCATAATTCACATGTGCCAAGTTCGAGTCATTAGCAACTTTTTGCAACTGCTTTTTCCTTATCCTAAATCATGCTCTATCAGCAAAGATCTTGATAACTCTACTCCCACAAGCTCATTGAATTCTTCCACCATGCCACCTGCCTTCTGAGAAATAAGCTCCTCTTCAGTCAGATTCTGAGTGCCATCAGTCTGAGAAATTCATCCTCTGGCACTGTCTCTGACAATGTACTCCTTCCATTGTTTAGACAATCAGTATCTGGCAATGTTTTGAAACTATGCATATGATTTTCAGAAACTCCTTCCTCCAAAGTGAGGAATTGAGTCCTTCTTCATTGTCTTCTCTTAATCTGCAAGTTCTACTGGAATCTGTTTACTTTAGTCGATGCTGCTATCTTTTCAAATACTGGTAGTATATTTTCCAACATTACAGCAACAACCAAGTCACCACAGTATGACAACTGACAGACAAAAATGCACATGTTAGCAGGTGAGAAATCAACTGACCCATGTCATTAGAATCCTGGTGACATCATGATTCCATATTGGGTTTCTAAAGACAAGGTCAGCAGTTAGAATGATCAGCTGTTCTACGGGAGAAATAAATGGCTTGCTCCTCCCCTAAAGAAGTACAACCTTCTCAGCAGCTCATAGGGGCTCTTCTACCATGTCTGACAAGGTCACTTGCAGTCAGCATCTACTTAATGGTAGTGGAGCACTGTATTGGACATGTTATCAGAAAGGACCAGTTCCTGAAAAGGATACCATGTATGGTAAAACAGATTGTAAGCATAAGAATTAAGACCAAACAAAACACATAAAACAAATCAACACAACCAACACAACCACTGCAACATTTGGTTCCAATATAACAACAGTTCTAAAGATCATACCAGACCAGGCAATATTTCACTCTGTCGGACAGTGCGTTTCTGAGTGTGAACCTACTGGGTAGCTCAAACACCTACAGTTAAGTGTACCCATGCACCCTTGGGGCACAGTGCGCTACAATGGGATTGCTATCTGCAAGGGCACTGACCAAGCTCACCAGGAGATTCAAGGGGGAAAGATCAGAATGTACATCCTTTTAAAACTTTAATGGTCTGAAAGATATCAAAACCTTAAGGAACTGTTACATTAGCTTGTGGCTAATACTCTGTTTTTATCTTACTTCTGATTTGTGTTTAATAGATTAATTATTTCAGTCTCTGTGTATACAGGTTCTTTACCCTAAATCAAAAGATGAAGCATACTAGAACATCTTTGTGCATTCCTGCATATCAAACTTCTCCCAATTTTTAAACCTCATGAAAAATATCCTGGGTCATTGTTTTTAGAAATGTGAAATAATATTTACATTTTAACATTTACATTAAAATGTGTTTACACATTTTTCATTATTTCAATATATATGTCTTCACATATATATTTAAGCATAAGTGCAATTTGGAAATCATGGTTGCAATCAAAAGGCAGAGAATTTAATAATTTTATGCTATGTCATATAAGCTAGATTAAGTAAGATTATATTTGCATAGAAAGTTCTATTTATATATAATCAATAATCTCTTGGGATCCTTTAATATTTCCTTAAACTTTCCTCATTTTGAAAAATCAAGCTGCACTTGATTGATAAACATTAATTATTTGTTAACATATCATCTTGTAAGTTAATATATTTTATTCACCTCTAGGCTTAGGAGTTGATATGCAATTGTATATACACATGTACACACAGTAATGTATACATATTTTAATATATATACCCACTGACATATAGAAGAGGGCTCAAAAAGAGTTTGAGGAATTTTTCCATGAACTCTTTCAAACCCTAACTTTGTGTGTATGTGCTGAAAATGTTTATTTACGACACTTGATCTTAGCCAAAAGGCTGAGAAGTGATGAGAATATAATTTAAAATAATTGACAAGTTTACAATAAAATAATATTGATTTTTATTGTAACTTAAATATGGGTTTGCTTAAATAGGAAAACTTAATTGAGCATAGTGCTGAAAAACATGTTGCAATTCTTTTGTGTTATGCTGGAAGCCATAGAGGTTTTCATTTCCTCAGTTATGCACAGATATTTCTTTATTATAATATAAGACCATAATTTTGTTTAGGAACTTGTTTGAAAGAAACATTTAGTGGTGATATTGTGTATATCAGGGATTTTATATATATTATATTTTGGATAGAATATTTGGAAAGGCCAGTCCCTAGGGAAGAATAACACGACTGGTAAATTGGAGAGGCAGCAAAATGAAGCCTCCGAAAAGATGGATTTTCATAGTGGCTGAAACAATGAACTCAAACTTAAGAACAATGTCCCAATTGTCTGTGCTTCAATCTGACCTGGAAACTTCCCTGAAATAAAGAAGTTGCTTTTAATCCCCCTCTGAACCAAAAAAAAAAGTGATAATACTGATAAAGGTCTAATCTCCAAATTCTATAGAAAACTGCATCATAACAAGAAAAACACAAGTAATCATATCAAAACACAGACACAAGACATTAGTAGAGAATTTACCAAAGACTACATATAGGAAGCCAAAAACTATGCCAAGAAATACTTGCAATCTTTAGCAATAAGAGAAGCACAAACTAAATAAACAATGAGATATTACCTTCCATCAGTCTTTTTGGCAAAATTTGATCAATCAATTATGATTATGATACCATAATCTCTCTACTGAATATAGACCTGAAGAAATTAAGAGTATAACAAGAGCAAACATACAGACATTAATGATTGTTGCAACAATTTATACAATAGAATAAAGATGGGGAAAAAAAACAAAATGTTCAACTATAGAAGAATGGATAAACTATCTAGTGTATATTCATCCTATAGAATTTTGTGCTTCAACAACAATCAGTAATGATTCTCTTAAACTTGAAAAATCTGGACAAAGAAGTACAACTAAGGCCTGGCAGAAGCTAAAGAAGGGGAAGGGAGGATGGGCTCAATGGGGTGCTGCTACCCTGGGGTGTCAGATGCTGGTTCTGGCCAGAATACTTTAGTTCTGCTCTGAAAGATTTATGACCACTGATTTCTTTGTCCATTTAATACAAGAAAATGGAAAGTGAACAGCCAGAAAAAACCTTCCCCAACACAGAAACCCATGATGAATTTAAGTGCCCCAAAGAAGACATGAAAGAGGAAAATGTGTTAAAAAGATTGAGGAACACTGAGGAGATGTTTGAACTGAGCCTTCATATTGGAGGAAAACATGATAGAATGCAGAGAGATCATCGTTGGAAATTATAACTTGGTAACTCTTCAAAGGATGTGCAGTCTTATTGTCTCAAAATTTATGGTAAATCCTAGGACTATGGTCATTTTACAATGATATTTGATAATCACCATGAAGACCTGTGGGATTCCCTTACAGAGAAACTGATGGTTTTGACAGAATGCCTCCTTGTCAGAGTTAACTTTTCATGCCTCCACCTAGAAGACATTATGGTTATATGAATACTTGTGGAGAACTTTCTCTATCTCCTCCTGTAGGTGGTGGATGAGATGGTAGCCAAGTTCAGAAACTTCCACTTTCTCTTCCATCACCACCTAGAGATAGAGATCTAATGATTTATGACTGAGGAGGTAACCTGGAGACTGTCATGATAGAATGGTTGCCTTCAGTGCTGAAGAAACTTGAATCTATGATACATACATGAAGTCCATCATTGTACGTCATTTGGTGTTCTTTTTCAACCTATAATATATGATAACTGTTCCCAAGATTTGATGGAATCTATAAGGCCATGAGTCAGAAATGACTCAATGACAATATGTTTATTTTGAGTTTTTAATCTTGGCAAAGTTGGTCAATGATTAAACAAAGTCATTATTACTCAGAAGCTTTGATTAAATTTCAAATAAAAATTGACCAGAGACCCAGTGCACAGTATTTCCTGCAGAATGGTGTGACTGAATATTCTGGAAAGATTTCTAAGACTACGGAAGAACTGGAGGAGTACCTTTTTTTTTTAATCTGCTTCAGTTTAAAAAATCACCGTTTCTCTGCTTTATAGGTGCTTTGCATTCAAGGAACAGCGAAAGCCTTGCTGTCACTAGATATAATGTCAGGGCATTACAAACAGCATGGGAGAGAAGTGTAGATAAAAACTAACATCGACATTTTGAGAAGAGTTGTGAAGTAAGTGAATTTCATTGTTCATTGTCGGTAGTTTAAAACAAATTCCCCCATTAATAATTGTGAAGACCTTGCCTTTGCAGTCACCATAATTTTTGAAGATTGGGTTGGGTGTGAGTGTGTGTGTGTGTATGTGGTGAAACAGGGAAGAAAAATAACAATAACTATTGTTCACTTGTCCCTGGCATTCAATTCAGAGCAGCATGCACAATATAATGTTTTTGTAAAAGAGGTATTATTTTTTAAAGTAAATTTAGTATATGTGCTTTTGTTGATCATTTTTAAAGAGACATTTATCTAGATTGTCTACCGGTTATGACTGCAGTTAATTAAATTTGGTATATATTTATATATAACAAATTGCATGCAAACTGAAATAAATAAATACCATTACTTTGTTGGATTATGAAATAAATATTTGTGAACTATTCAAAAAGGAAAACAGATGAAAACAATCCTTGTAGATGATTTTGTGTAGTTTCGTGACCTTTATATTGATAGCAAAATTTCATTTCCAAATAAATAGAAACTTCCATGATGACAATAATGTTAAAGTATAGCCAGAATCCTTCTTAGAGTAAAGAATGCCGAAACTTCATCCCTTGAACTTTAGATGACTTGTCAGAAGAGATCAGAAAGAATATCAAACTGGGTAAAGCAGCGGGGTAGCAAAATTTAAGAAAACCCTCAATAAGATTGACTGGCATTGTGACTGCTACCGTGGGTTCAAACAGCAGAACAATTCTGAGGAAAGTGCAAGACAAGACAGTGTTTTGTTGTGTTTTGCAGAGTTGACATGAGTTGGAACTGACTTGATGTCATAACAACAGCAATTTATGCATACTTTTTAAAAAAATCCAGAGATCAAGTTGTCCGTGAAAAACTTTCAAATAAAACTGAAAGGTCTTAGTCTCGTGAACCAAAGAACGGATTTATATACCACAAAGGGCAAGAAGAACACAGAATTTATTTGGAAAAGAAAAAAATGCAACTAGAAGAGCAAGTGGGGACTTAATTGAGTTACCACTGAATGGACTGCCTAATGACTTTTGTCAGGTGTGGGATACTTGGCATGTCTATATTTGCCAGTTATGAATATACCAATTCCAGCTCACATTCTACTTCTTAGGTCCCATCATAAACTTGCTCAGGCTGTCTCCATGGCTGAGGTTTATAAAAGCATGTGCAGGAAAGTAAGCATGCACTGGGTCTGAGGGGGAGACTTGGGATTGCAGACTTTGGAGTTTAGAGCCAGTCTAGGGGTCTGATGGCTGGAGGTTGAAGATGGAGATTGTCCTCCTTTGTTCTAAAGGTTCTTGTGGCAGACATCTTGCCATTCCCAGGGCGTCCTCGACTCTGCTTTCAGGCTCTCTCTCTCCTACCTCTGAATTTGATATTCCTTTTTTGTGCTTAAAATGATCATTCTTCTGATTTAATTATCTTTTATTGTAAAATATTTCTTCTAAACTTTATGGAATAAAATCTGAGTTTGTCACCCTTTATTCAAGATCCTAAAATATATACATATATTTTAAATACTTTCAAGATTATCAATTAGCATTTTTAACCAATGAGGTTGATTTCTTTCTCTTTTTGTGAGGTTGATTTCTTTCTAAAAGACCTTAAGATTTCATAATTTATTTGAAATGATGCAAATATTTATATAATCCTTTTAGTGAAAGGAATATAATTTCATTAAAAATGAAAAGTTAATTTTCTGCTTCAATGTCAAAAAATCTGACAATACATTCAAAGATACATGCAAGTGAAAATTACATATTCTTTTTCCTCAGTCTGGAATCCAGAATGGATTTTCTTTTTAATATACTAGTTAAGTAGCTATCCAAATAGGTAAAGATGTCAATTTAACAAAATATCAGAAATATATTTCAGAGCTAACATTTTCATATAGTCTAATAGCACATGAGAAAATATTACAATTAATATCAATCACAGCAAATGTTTATTAACATATATGCTAGCATCATTTTTTAAGAGAGGCTCTGGGAGTAGCAATATCAGGAGGGAAGAGGCTAGGAAGGGAGAACCAGAACTGAGCTCAATGATCGAAACATACCCATCCTCACCCCCCACTCAGGGGCATGAACAGCAAAAGCTGTGGGAAAGAGAGACAGTGGTTGGTCCAAGATATGAAAATACTAATAATTTATCATTTATCAAGGAAGGGGTCATGAGGGCGGGGGAGCTTGGAGAAGGAGGGGAAAATAGGATCTGACACTAATGGTTCAAATAGAATGTTAATGTTTGGAAAATAGTGTTGGCAACATATGTGTAAACGTGCTTGATAGAACTGAACTATGGGTTGGTATAAGAGCAGTAAGAGATCCCAGAACAATGACCTTTTAATAATAACAATGAAGAGGCTCATAAAATCTGGAGAATATGAGGATTTATAGAAATAATAGGGTATGTGAATGTATGCTGCATTTAAATGTTTAGGACTTTGAATGTATGACCCAAGGAAATCCTTTTTGCAGGTAAATTAATGTTAAGGAAACACTTTTTTCTATGTAACACATGTCAAAATATGAATGTATTTGATAAAATTTACTCAATAGTTTTACTGATGTAAACATCCTCTGAATTACAAAGTGATAAATAAAAAAAATCAACATATCAGAAATCCATTTCTAAACACTTTCATTAATTTTGTTTTTCTCCAAAAGTTCCAGTTGGAAAAAAGTAACTACTATCTAAACATCTGTGAAGAATAATAATCTATTATACAATTACATAGCCATATACTCTTTCTAATGTCAGTGATATGAAATGTTTTCTTTTCATGATGATTAATTTATCCTGAACAATTGTTTGCATTTTATGAACATGAAGTATACATTTTTCTTTAATTTATAATTTTCATATTGCAAAATTAGTAGTAGCATAAGTTATTTTTACATTCAATTCTAATAAAAATTCCAAATAGTTTAATAAAGGATTTCTTTAAGTGATGTGTTGGTGTTCCAGTTCATTTCCATTCATGCCAAAGCTTGCTAATGTCTTGTCAAATATGATTTAGTCAAATTGGTGTGATCCTAGTAGAATCTCACTTTAATATATTTCACATGGTGAATAATTTTTTTTTTCTTTATGGAAGACAGCTCAACATACAACTACAGCAATGTGTTAAATAGAGTACTCTAGAGAAACAAAGCCAGGACACTCCAGGACACTGATAATTATATATAGAGAGAGATGTATGTGTATATATATATATATATAGTTAGATAGATAGAAAGATATTCAATATAAGAAAAAAAAACACTTAATCTATATAACAGTAGGAATGACTCGGTGCAACTCCCTTGCATGAGACAGATAATACAGTGGCAGTCTTGAGGGCTGCGAAGTAGTCCTCTGTAGAGCAATTCAGGTTATCTGGCCACAGGCAGCAAATAAGAAGGCAATTCACCAGCTGTCAGCCATTTTGCCCGTGTCAGCCATTTTCCTTAAGGAACATAGTTTCTGAGAAATTCAAATGGCGATTTCTACCCCTGGGCTCAAAATACACATTAACAATATTCAGTATTTGCTATTTGATAAAAGAATAACCAAAGACAAAAAAAATCAAAACTTTAACTTCCCATATTGTTTCCACAAAACAACTCAGGAAACTGCAAGGATATAGCTTTCCTCTGACTAGCCAAAGAAGAAACACCACCATGAGGCAGAAGCGAAACAAGTCTTCATAATTTTTTTGTCCAGTACCCCACTCCTGGTTCCATAGTGTATTAGTCTGGGTAGACCAGAGAAACAAATTCATAATCACAAATATGTGTATAAGAAAGAGGTTTATGTATAAGAGCAATTGAATATTGAGAAAATATCCCAGCCCAGTCCAGAACAATGCTATAGATTAATATTAGCCTATATGTCCAGGGTCAGTTTATAGAGTCCTCTTCAGTCTCATGAAATACATGCAATAGCACCAATTGCAGGACAATCACAGGGCAGTGGGTAGAAAGTCTTTGGGTCCACTGGTGTTGTAAACATCGCAGCACAGGCAGGGATCTCTTCATGGCTTCTTAGCCCCCAGAGCTGCTTTAGGGTGGGTCCATATGTCTTGTCAACTGCTGTGTCTCCCTGGGAGCAGAGAGTCTCTCACCTCCAAGGGGAAAATATGGCTGATTTCCCAGAATTCTCAGGAGAAAGCCATGCCCACACAGTGGTCTCATTGACTATCTCCAAATAGACAGGCTAGACTCCACACTTTTATTCCTCAAATTGACACCACATTACTTGACAGCCACAACCAATAAGCAACATCATAAGAAGCATATAAATATAATTGTCAAAGATTTTATTTTATGTGGCTCTAAAATCAACATGTGTGGAAACAATCAGAAATCCAATAGTATATATTTTATTGAATAAATCTGTCATAAAGAGGCTCCCTGAAGTCTTATAAAGCAAAGATATCACCATGAAACATAAAGTGTGCCCGATCTAAGTCATGTTCTTTTCGATCATCTCATATGTGAGCGAAAGCTGTACAGTGAAAAATGAAGATGAAAGAAGAATCGATGCATTACTTTTTCACCTTTGTAAGTACATTAGCAGTTGTACATTCTATAATTCATACATATTTTTTGCATTTTATTTATTACAATTCCTTCATGGAACATCAATTATATTACTTCATACCTGTGTTCCCCAATCTCCATCTTTCTTTTCTAATCCCTCTAAACTTTGTTCTCTGGTAAATGTTGCCCTTTTGATCTCAAATGGTTGATTCCTCTTAAGATAGTTGAATTTCCCTAATTCTATTGGCCCTCTGGTGATAAGGAAAAATTTGGCAATATGACTGTTCAGTCTACATCCTGTAAATGTCACCAACTAATTGCATGGGCCCTGCAAATAGTGTGTGTGAAACATTAGCAGTGGGGAATTGTTCAGTTTTAGTTACCATTCTCCTGTGTAAGAATAGGATGAGCAATCATATCTGGGGTCCTAAAGAAAGAAGAGTCACCGAGATTTCAACCTTATGGAAATGGTGGAAGAGACAGAGAGTAGCAATGCAGATTCCAGTGACTGAGGAAGGAGACAGGAAAAGAGAGAGCAAAGGACTAGTGCTGAGATTGTAAGCCAGAGCAGTGGACACATTTCTGGACCCATGGAGGAAAAAGCCAAGGGACTGAGTAGTTGAGAGTCTGGGGATCAAAGAGAGAGTCTGGTCTGCAAGCAGAGGAGATGGTATGGACCAATAAAAGCATCCTTAATGTTTTCTGACCCAGACTTGTAGTAAGCAATTAATTTCCCCAATTAACCCCCATATTATGACTATTATCTATAAGTTTTATGTGATCATTACAACAGATAATAGAATTCAGCAGAAAAGTAGATTGTTGTGAGAATAACTGTTGACAATAAGATATGGAGAAAGAAAGATGGAGGGTGGAGCTAAGTCTCAAGTCTGCCTTGTAGCAATTGGTGTTGGGCTGGTGTGGAGATGGGTTCTCTGTTCCCTTTGTGTAGCCAGAGGAGGTCAGATCCAGACTCTCATCTAGGACCCTGGTAGCCTTGTATGCATTCATTGGCCAGCAATGAGAAAGGTCAGCAGTTGGAAAGCATCAGCAGTTTCTTGGGAGAAAGGTAGTTGTGTTTTTTCTTTCTTTCTTTCTTTCTTTCTTTCTTTCTTTCTTTCTTTCTTTCTTTCTTTCTTTCCTTCCTTCCTTCCTTCCTTCCCTCCCTCTTGCCTTCCTTCGTTTCTTCGTTTCTTCCTTTCTTCTTTCTTTCTTTCTTCCTTTCTTTATACCATTCTATAGTCTTGAAACTTCACAGGATCCCTGTCCTCAGGTATGGTAATGACCCCAAACTCACTGCTATTGAAGTTCACTCACATTGACCGTATGTAGGTTTTGAGGTTGGAAATCTTTACTTGCGTAGATAACCTCACCTTTCTCCTGTGGTCCATCACAGTAGATTTGAAGTACACATTGTGCAGTTAACAATCTAACGCTTCCCAGACAATGTCACCAGAGCACCTATGAAGTGGTCTTTTGTTTCACTGGAAATTGAGCCGTAAGAAATGAACAATAGAGATTTGCAGGAAAGAAGAGTAAAACCCTCAAATTTAAATTGTAAGTTTGGTGAACCTGCAGAATATAACACGGGCTGCCAGAATAACAAATGAATCTTAGTTGGAAGATTAGAGACAGAATGTTCCGTAGAAACAAAGATGAGGAAATTTTGTCTCAATTACTTTGGAGATGTTAACTGAAAATAGCAGCTGCGTCAGAATTAACTCTACAACAGTGACTTTTGTTTCTTTGTTTGTTTTGGTATCAAGAAGGTAAATATCTGGAGCAGGACATCATGATTGGCAAAATAAAGGATGAGTTAATAATAAAAAGGACCCTCCATTAAAAGATGGACACAGTGGACACAACAATGTGATAAAATACAGATAGCAAAAGATCGTGACCATGGAGCAAAACTGAAGAACATTTAGTAGACTGAAGAAACTAATTCACAGCACAGAACAACATTGCCAGAACTTCCTTTTTTGTTAATTTGCTTAATTTTTGCATCTTTATTTTTCACTTTGGTAGTCACTTTTATAAAGTAACTTTTGTACAATTTAATTATTGGGTTATCTTCCTTTTAGCTATATATTTGTTACATATAGGTAAATAGATTTCTAGATTCACATTATCTTTTGGCTACATATATAGCTACTGTCTCTATCTACTTGGCTGCTTATCACATAATTTTAATGTAGAATAATTTGTCTCTTTTTATGAAATGTTATCACTCTTTGGATGTTGGCAAAATTTTTTTGCTTCAAGTTGTCTTAAGGTTACAAAGATTTCTAACTTTTTAAAGATTTATAAATGTTTTTAACTTTTATATTGCATTTGTATTGATAGAACAGCTGAAATTTTCATGTATGTGTATATGTGATATGAAGTAAAGGTCAACACTATTCTTTAATTATTGCTTCATCATCATTTACTGAGAAAAAATATAATGTGTTTTGGTTACTATGATATAGTTTCATAAATGTATGCACTCAACTGACTGCATATGTATGGGGCATTTTTGCACTTTTAAATTATTGCAGTGTAATTTTGAATAATTCATTGTAATTGCATATTGTAAACATCTATAAGGTATGATACATATTTTCCCTTTCAACCTTCTTCTCACATACAGCCTAATGAAATCATTGTATTTATCACATTGTCCAAGTAGCATTATTTCCCTTTCCAATTCTTTCAGTCAATTTTCAGAATATTAATATCCTTTAAGTGAAGGCTTCACTTTCTCTTTCTGATTTCTCCATAATGTGGTAACTAGTCATCAAATTTGGTCTGTATACAATAGCCTGTTCTAGTAATTTTGGATACCTCATATAATATTTTCCTTACCTTTGAAAAGTCATGATACAATAGTACTACAAATATTTCAACCCTCTATATTGTCCTTTTATAAGTGTGCCTACTAAATATTTAAAATTTTCTACATATATTTTAAAATCAGCTTATGATTTCAAAAATATGCTTGGGTTTTGATTTATAGTACATTGAAATTTTAGAGTATTTTAGGAAAATTGGAAAGTGAGTAAGATAATTTACAGATATTATGTAGAAATATAACATGCTTCAGTTTAAGATATGCTGAGCTCTTTGTATTTTTAGGTGTTTACTCATTCTATTTAAATTTTACTTTGCTTTCTAAAGTCGCCCTTTGAAAATTTCTGTTCAGCATTATTACTTCATTATTTCTTCCACTTGCCTTAGAAAATTAAGATTAAGTAATAGAATCTCTTGTGACATCCACCTTTATCTTCTCTTATCCTGTCCTTTTTAAATTAATACTTTAATGTGTTTAATGTGGACTCATGGTTCTTATAACAATCCATACTTCAATTTTATCAAGCACATATGTACATATGTTGTCATCATTATTATCTTGACCTTTATTTTCTAATTTAGTCCTTGGTACCAGCTACACTTTTTCCCCTCGCCCACCCTCCCTCCAATCCCCTTGAAAATTATTATTATTTTCTTTATTTTAATTGTTTTATTGGGGGCTCATAAAGCTCATCACACTCTGTACATACATACATTGTATGCAAAGCAGATTTGTACATTTGTTGTCATCATCCTCAAAACATTTTTCTCTACTTAAACTCTTTGGATTAGCTCCTCCTTTTTCTCAGCTAGATGGCCGCTTGTTTATCTTCAAACCTTTAAGACCCCAGGAGCTGTATCTTTTGATAGCAGGTTACAATCAGCTTTCTTCGCCAAATTAGCCTATGTGCATGTTTGTCTTCAGCGGTCCTATCAGGAAGGTGGGCGCACAATGATATGATTTTTGTTCTTTGATGACTGCTAACTGATTCCACTGACCCCTCTATTATTATTTTCTTATCTTACATTGACTGCTATTTCCCTTCCCACAGTTTCTTCCCCCTCTCCCCACCTTGCCTCTACCTTCCTGGCATCACTACTCCCATTTCTGTTCTGGAGGGTTTTGTCAGAACTGGATTCTATGTGTCCTGAGATCATATCTGTGCCTGTGTATATTCTCCAGCCTAACCCACAGTGAAAGACAGGATTATTTTTTTAATAGCATTTTGTTTCTTCACATCTTTTGTTCTTGATATCATGCCACAGTGTCAGGGAATGTGTCCCCAACACTTGAATGCATGGTTAGGAGCAGCATTGTGGTGGTAACAAAGATAAAAGACTATCATATACACAGCAGCTCACAGGAGCTCCTTGTTCCTATGTCAATATCAAGAGAGTGAATGCATTTTCCAATGGGAATGTATCACGGGGCTTCCAGATCTATCTAAAGGTATACACTTCCTACAGTAATCAGATTACATAGCCATTGGATAGCATAATAAACAGGCAATGAAGTAGCCATTTTCTTGGACCAGTGCTAGTTGACCTCAGACACCCCTGAGCATTTCCCAAGGGAGCAATCTACGGTCCATATCAGCAAAAGATATCACAAAAGAGATTACTACATTTTATGGTTGGTTGGTCTATAGAACCAATTGCTGTTGCCTGCAGATAACCTTCAGGCATAGTGATCAGTTAGACTCAGGAATAATTCATCTTTTATGGTACCGCTTTATGACAATTCCTTTATGGGGGTTATTGGAGGGATGGTGTTCAGCCATGAGAATGTGTATTCAGAATTATTTATATCTCATAACTTTGAAGGTCTTTCCTGATTGGAGTCAGCTTTCCAGACGTGTAGCTATGAGTATTGAGTACTTAGCTACATTGAATTCTCATGTATTCCCTCAGTTTACCACACAACAGTCCAGACCTTCTATTATTAGTATTACATGAGTAAAATCTGTTCTTGAAATGTTCTCAAACTCAGGTAGAAAATACTCAAAGTCTTATGTTGGCCCTCATTCTTTTGATTTTCTTCAGCTTTAACCTGAACTCATATGCTGACAGTCTGTTCCACAAGTAGCCCTTGACTTAATTTTTGGTGCTGATTTTAAAGATATTCATTGTCTTTTCTCACCGATGTAGTCAATTTGATATCTGTATGCTACATCTAGAGTAGTAAGCTTTATTTCTGTGTATTGCATCTGGAGAAGTCCAAGCATATGATCACTGTTTATATTGTTGACAAGAGGTACTTGAGATAAAGACCTCATGAATTTTGCAAATTTTTATCATAAAATCCCCAAATCTGTTTTTACCACCATAGTCATATTTTCTTTTAGTTTTTTAGGCAACACTGCCCTCAGGTGGTGGGAGTGGGAGGCCCAGCCTTTGCTCCTGTGAGCTGGAACTGAAGCTCCAACCCAGTGGGCCACAGTCCTGCACACAACCACTACACCACTGGGGCTCAGCCCCATAGTCATATTTTCTAACTACTCTTGCTTTCTC
This sequence comes from Nesogale talazaci, assembly GCA_004026705.1. NCBI lineage: Eukaryota > Metazoa > Chordata > Mammalia > Afrosoricida > Tenrecidae > Nesogale > Nesogale talazaci. The sequence goes on from PVJH01015033.1 coordinate 29,833, forward strand.
ATTTTTTCCATCTTTCTTATTCTAATGACTAATAATGTATCTTATTTGTATGCTTAATAAGTTTCAGAATGAAGAAGCAGGTAAATTTCTTCATTTTATTCAACACTACTCTAGTGTTTGATGTATACATTTGTACAATAGTTCTATTAGCTAGATTTCCTTTTGTAAGTATAGATTGGTAAAGATGTTTTGTTTTTGACTTTTCTATGGCTCTTAGTGATTTTTGAGAGTGTCTATTTTCTGATTTTGAAAATTCACAGCAAGTATTTCTTTAAAAAATACGTTTTCGGGCTGGGCCCTGGTGGCATAAGTGGTTGAGTGCAGACCGCGGCCCGCAGACTTGGCAGTTCAATACCAGCGGCAGCTCTCAGGAGCAGCAATGGTTAGTGCTCATGACCACCAGAGATAGTGATGACACCCCCCCAAAAAAAAGATAAAGCAAATAAAAAATATGTTCTCATTTTTTTTAGTTTTTACTGCTATTCTAATTCATAGATATGTCAATATATATATTAGTGTGTATATCTATATACCTGTATTATATATAATGTGAGAAATATATAGTAGGCAAATATTTCTATATTTTGATATATATCAATACACATATAATTTTCAAAAGTTCATGGAAAATTGAATTATATTTTTATTCATTTTGGAGAAACTTTAAATCCACCATATGCATACATAAATTTTAATATTTAATTCTATATTTCATATTGTAAATGCATTATTGCATAAATAGAAATAGGTTTGTTTATATTATTTAGATATTCCTATATTATAGTACATAATCCCTTATAATTTTAAAATTATTTTTCTCTCTTTATTTTCTCACCCAGACTTAATATACTGAGTTAGTACTCAAATATTTCTGTTTTTCAATTGTTTTATTGGGTGCTAATACAACTCATCGCAATCTGTACCTACATTCATAGTATGCAAAGCACATTTGTACATTTGTTATCATTATCCTTATAAAAACATTTTCTTGGAAAATAATACTTGGAAAGGGATCCAAGAAGGCGCGGAAGTAAGTAGCCCAAACGGGGAGTTCTGGTAAGTTTGGTGTCCAGGAGGCTGCGTGGAAGTGCTCTGGTGAGTGGAAAGGTCCCTATGAAGGGCTATTCCTGGCCAGGAGGGGACCCTGCCCCACATCCGCTTTCTTTTAAGTCTCAGAGGTCTGGGTACATATATCAGAGATTTTCTTTTGTGGGCCAACCTTTGTGCGACTTCCTGCCAGCCAGGAAGAACCCCGATCTACTGCCTAACCCGAGCCCTGTGAACAGGACGGTCTTCATGTGGAGCCCCCAGAGATAGACTAGGACACCACACACCCACAGAGGAGAGCCACTGCCTGCACCATCCTGAGGGAGCTGCGTGTCTTCCACGGGTCCCCTCTGTGGAGGGGACAAAGGCGTCTGTGCCTGCGGGGTCAGCTCTCTCCCTCTAGACACCCAGGGATAAACCGCAGGTGGTGTTCACCGCCTGTGACCAGTGCACCCACGGCCAGTGCCTGGACTGCCTACAGCCAGGCAGCCATGCGTGCCGCGTCAGTGGGGGCTCGATCCTGCCATTGCAGATGCCTGACGCACAGGGAGCAGCCCAGCACTCCCCATGCGCTATTTCCCCTGATCTGAGTCCATGAAAGCTCAGGTAGAGCTCCTCTAGGACACATCTGGAGGGGGAGGGAAGGGCGGAAGATTTATGGCGCCAGGAGGGAGTTTTTCAACACTGCTTTCCCTAGCGGGACCCGGGCCTCTGGGGTCTCCGTTGGTGCCGCGATGCCCCTACCACCTGCAGTGGCGCGATAAATGGCCAATCAAGTCTCCGGCGGTCCCGTAACCTGCCTGCTGCTTTCCTAGCTGGGGGGCCTGAACGCTTGAGTCTGGCTGTACCCTGAGGTCCTCCTCCGGCCTTTCCTAGGTGGGGAGTCTGACTCTTTGAGTCTGGCTCTGTCCTGCGGTCCTACTCTGACTTTTCCACCCTGGGTTGCCTGAATTGCCTGTGTGCCTAGAAGTCTGTGGACCTCAGAATCTGAACCCAGGAGCCTGTGTGCTCAGAATCTGTGTGAGAATAAGAGGACAGCTGATTGGCCCAGGACATAAACTGAACTGCTGCAAACTCAGTACCAGAAGTGGGATCCTGCTGCACTATACAGTGTGGAAGTCTGTGGCTAGGAGTGTGTGTGTCAGGGAATCTGTGTGCCCCGGAATCCTGTGCCACAGGAAACTACGTGGAAAAAAGGGGACAGCTGACTTTTAAATCAACACAATACCTGCCTACACAGCAACCAGACCAATCTCCACACTAAAACACAGGGACCCTGTGAAAACACTAATCACTCTGAAAGTACACAAGGGCCTTTGCTGAGGATTATGGCACTAACCTCTTCAAAAGCATCACGAAAACAACAGAACATCACATCAATGCTAATAAGTAGACAAGAAGAACAAAACACAGCAACAGATCTCATTACACTCAAAGAAGAATCTGATGTGGATCTGTCACAAAAAAGAAATTCTTAGAAGAATGATAGGAGAAATTAAAGAGATGAAGGAAGCTACACAAACAAAGGATGTAATGAAGGACACAAGAGAAGGAATGAAGTCCACAATAGCGGGAATGAGGACAATCAGATTGTACTCAATAAACGAGAAAGACAATAAAACAAGATAATAAAAGAGACAGAGGAAAACCTGAGATCAATGAGCGATGCTATGAAAAGGAACAACATCCGAATCATTGGCCTACCAGAATAAGATATGGAAAAGAAACCAACAGCTAATTTAACAAAGGAATTTCCGAAAAAAAAGTCCCCAATCTACTGAATGAGAACCAGTCTATCATACAGGAATCAGAGAGGACACTGAGTAGACTAGACCCCAGGAAGAACTCACCAAGGCATATAATAGTTAAAACATCCAGCTTCAAGGAAAAAGCGAAAATTCTGAGAGCCGTAAGAGAAAAGAGGATGGTCACATATAAGGGCTCTCAGGTGAGATTATGTGCAGACCTATCAACAGAAACCATGAAGAGGTGAAGAGAGTGAACCAATATCTTCCAGAAGTTGAAGAAAAGTAATGCCTCCTCTATAATTCTTTACCTGCAAAGCTATCCATTAAGATAGATGGGGCGATTATGGTCTTTGAAGATAAGGAAAAACTTAAAGAATATGCCGTGGGATAACCAACCCTTACGTAAATCCTTTCCGACTCACTATGGCCAGAAGACCAACACTCACCAGCACAAACAGGAGAACATTCTATACTCCAACCTCATGAAGGAGCCAACAGACTAACCCCAATCACCAAGAAAATATGGCCATAGGTAGAAAACATAGCAATAAAACAGCCCCCAATGAAAACACAACAGAGCTATGAAAAAGGGAATAAGAAAACTCACACACCAAAAACCACAAAAGGCCAGCAATGAACCCACCTCAGATTGGAATAATAGCTCTAAATGTCAATGGCCTGAACTCCATCATTAAAATACAAAGATTGGCTGACTGGCTCAGAAAACATAATGCATCAATCTGTTGCCTGCAAGAAGCACATATTAAGTTTGCAGACAAGAATAAACTAAGAATAAAAGGCTGGAAGAGGATATATTGGGCTAATGGTGAATAAAAAAAAAGCAGGGGTTGCAATACTAATCTCAGATAAAACAGACCTCAAGGTTCAAGCCATAAAAAGAGACAAGGATGAGCACTTTATAATGTTCAAGGGAACACTTCACGAGGAACCAGTGAGTATAAAAAATATATACATGCCAAATGAAAGACTGTGAAAGTTGTCAAACAGACTATTCAGAACATGAAAAAAGATATTACAGACTCAACAATTATAGTAGGAGATTTTAACACACCACTACCAGAGAAAGACAGATCTTTGGGAAAGAAACTCAGCAAAAAGTCTATAGAACTAAATACCACAATAAGACGACCAGATTTGATAGACATTTTCAGAGCCTTCCATCCAAACGCAAAAAATATACACATTCTTCTGAAGTCCACATGGCCCATTTTCAAAAATTGACCACATTCTGGGACACAAGTCAAGCATAAGTAAATTCAAACACATAGATATCATACACATCCTTCTCTGACCACCATGCCATAAAGCTGGAGATCAATAAAAGAACAAGTAGTAAAACAAGGGCAAACAGTTGGAGGATGCATAACGAACTTCTGCAGCATGAATGGGTAATGACCCAGATTAGAAAGGAGATCAAAACATTTCTAGAAATTAATGAGAATGGGAATGCTTCCTATCAAAACCTCTGGGATACTGCTAAGGTAGTTATCAGAGGTGGTCTGATTGCAATAGGAGCATATATGAAAAAGGAAGAGAGTTGTATGGCAGACATGCTCTCACAAAAACATCAGCAACTAGAAAAGAGCCAGCAGAATAATACCTCCAACAGTAAGAGAAAAGAAATAATAAAATTTAGTGCAGAGTTGAACCACTGGGAAGACAGAAAAGAAATGCAAAAGAGTAATACAGCAAAAAGTTAGTTCTTTGAAAGGATCAATAAAATCGACAGGCCACTGGCAAACCTGACCAAAGAAAGGAAATAACAATCAACAATAGACAGGATGAAGAATGAAATGGCGTAAATCACAACAGACCTTAATGAAATTAGAAGGATTATCAAAAAGTACTATGAAAACCTGTATTCCAACAAGGTCAACAATCTGGAAGGCAAGGACTAATACCTGGACAAACAATCCCTACCTGAACTGTTCGAGATAGAGGTCAAGAAACAAAACAACCTATAACAAGAGAAGAGATAGATATGGTTATCAAGAATATACCCAAAAAAAAGAAAGCTTCTGGGCCAGACGGCTTTACTGGGGAATTCTATAATGCATTCAGGGAGGAGCTGGCACCAATCCTTCACAAAGTTTTCCAAGGTATAGAAGTGGATGGAAAACTCCCCAACTCATTTTATGAAGGCAGTATAACTTTGACACCCAAACAGGGAAGGGATCCCACAGGAATAGAGAACTATAGACCATTATCTCTAATGAACATAGATTCATAAATCTTCAACAAGATATTGGCCAATAGAATACAAAAGTTTATAAAAAGCATAATCCACCAGGATAGGTAGGATTTATCCCAGAGATAAAGGGATGGTTTAACATCCATAAATCCATCAATGTTATACATTATATTAATAAGATGAAGTATAAGAACCATATGATAATATCTATAGATGCAGAGAAAGCATTTGACAACATCCAGTGCCCTTTCCTAATCAAGACGCTCAGACAGATAGGAATAGGAGAGTTTCTCAAGTTAATACAAGCTATCTATGAGAAGCCAACAGCTAACATAATAGTCAATGGAGTGAAGACTAAATCAATCCCACTGAAGAAGGGGACTAGACAAGGATACTCCTTATCCCCACTACTATTCAATATATACTGGAGGTTTTAGCAAATAACATAAGATAACAGAAAGACATCCAAGGTATCCAAATGGGAGAGGAGGAGGTCAAATTATCATTATTCACTGGTGGCATGATCCTGTACATTCCAAATTCCAAGAGCTCCACAACTGGATTACTAACAGCGATAGAGGAATATGGAAGAGTGGAAGGATATAAGATCAACAAACAAAAGTCGATTGGCTCCTCTACACATCTGACAAGACCACAAAAGAGGAGGTCAAGAAAGCAGTTCCATTCACAATAGCCAAGAATAAATTCATGTACCTAGGGATAGATCTAACCATAAAAACAAAAGACCTATACAAGGAAAACTACAAAACCCTACTACAGGAAACAAAAAGTGACCTCCACAAATGGAGGAACATCCCATGCTCACGGATTGGGAGACTCAAAGATGTCTATCCTACCCAGGACACTTTATAAGTTCACTGCTATCCTGATCCAAACACTAACAACCTTCTTCAGAGAACTGGAAAAACTGAACACCAACTTCATATGGAGAGGGAAAAAGCCCAGAATTAGCAGGGATCTCCTCAAGGATAAGAACAGTCAGAGGGCTGGCTTTATCTGACTTTCACACTTACTATAAAGCCACAGTGGTCAAAAGAGCATGGTACTGGTACAATGACAGATACACAGATCAATAGAAAAAATTAGAAAACCTAGAAACAAAACCAATAGCATATAGACAACTGATTTTTGACAAAGACCCCAAAAACATCAAGTGGGAGGGTGATGCCCTATTTAACAAATGGTGCTGGAGACAATGGAAATCTACATGTAGAAAAATAAAACAGGATCTCTACCTCACCCCATGCATAAGAATGAACTCGCAGTGGATCACGGACCTGGAAGTAAAACCACAAATCATCAGACCATTAGCGAGAGAATCGGGGAAAATTTAAGAACCTTGACCCAAGGAATACAAAAACTAACTGCAATAGGACAGGGTACACATTCAGGGGAACCTGAAATGGACAAATGGGACTTACTTAGAATAAAACACATGTGTGCATCAAAGGACTTTACCAAGAGGGTAGCCAGGCAACCCACAGACTGGGAGTTGATTTTTAACAATGGTACAAGAGACAAAGGGTTTATTACAAAAATCTACTATACCCTCATCTCATGCAAGAAGATGTAAACAGCCACTTCTTTGAAGAAATAGGAAAAAGAACTGAAAAGAAGTTTCAGTAGGGAGGAGGTCCATATGGCCAATAAACATATGAGAAAATGCTCTTGCTCACTAGTCATCAGAGAAATGCAAATCAAAACAACCATGAGATATCATCTAACATCCTTGAGGCTAGCCCAGATCAGGAAATCAGAGTTCAACAAATGTTGGAGGGGATGTGGTGAATTAGGAACACTTCTACATTATTGATGGTCATGCAAATATGTACAGCCACTGTGGAAAGCAGTCTGGCGATATTTAATGAAAATGGAAGTTGAGCTACCCTATGATCCAGCTATCCCACTATTGGGTTTATATCCATAAGAGGCAAGAAATAAACCACAGCCAGTTGTATGTACGCCAGTGTTTATTGCAGCACAATTCACAATCACAAAGACTTGGAAACAATCTAAATTTTCATGAATAGATGAATGGATCAGCAAACTCTGGCACATACACACAGTGAAGTACTATGCCTCACTCTGACAAGCACACCAAACACATCTCTGTGTGGGAAGAACTGGAGGAAATTATGCTAAGAGAAGTCATACAATCACAAAAGGATAAGAACTGCATGAGCCCCCTGAGGTTAGTAGAAAGAGTATGATGAGTATAAAAGAGAAAACTGCTATACCATAACAGTTGGTCCAAGAGGTAGGGTAAGGGGAGGAGGAAGGACCAAACCCAGGGATGCACATGTTGAATGCAACACAGTAATGGGAGAAGGATGAGGGCTTAGAGGGGATAGGGAGATAAAAGGGAGTTCAAAAATGAAAGGATAACAGAGGGAATGAGCACTAATCTGTCCAGATGGGGAGTACTGGCCTTGTCTCCACAGAAACTGGAGTGGGTGTGTAGTTCTTACCACAAAGCACCTAACCATGAGGACAACATGGACCCATGGAAGGATGCAAGAAAAGAGAGCTACAGAGCCGGACACAACCAGAGTCAGAACTCCATCCTTAGAAGTGGGCATGGCAGAGAACAGGTTGGGGGAGGGGTCTGCATCCCACACCCACAGGGATAAAGACAAGAAGGGAGGAAGGGGAAGAGAGCTGGTCTAAGCTTCAGGCCAACACAAAATGCTCAGAGTAATACATCGCTCTGGAGACCCAAAGTACCACAGGAAGGACTGGGCAAACAATGATTTCTGGGGGCATGAGAGAGGGGAGGAGAAGGGGTATAGATAAACACATGGACGCATTAGGGGGAGCAACAAATGGTCTGGAATAAATGGAAAGGAGGGTTTGGGAGGCCTGGTTGGGATTAAGCAAGGGCAATGATACTGTGAAGAAACACTGAAACACCAATGAAGGTGGAATATGATGGTGGGACAGGAGGGAGATGGAAGGAAATAGAGGAAAGAGCTAGAAGGCAAAGGGCACTTACAGAGGTCTAACATAGGTATGTCTATACATAAATACAACTATCTCTTATAAGGTGGGAATAAATTTAAGAACATATCTATAGGCCAAATATTAGGGCAGCAAGTGGACCTTGGGCCTTCACCCTGGTACTCCCTCAAGTCAAGAACACTTTGTTCTATGAATCTGGTATTCCTCGCGGCTCACTGGCCCAACATGATCACTGAAGTAAAATGCATACATAAGCAAATGTGGTGAAGAAAGCTGATGGTGTCCAGCCATCAAAGGATATATTGTCTGGTGTCTTAAAAGCCTGAAGGTAAATAATAGACCATCTACTTGAGAAGAGACAACACCCACACAGAAGAAGCACAACAGCCAGTGTGGCCACATGGTGGTGAAAGGCCTAGGCAATAGACATCAAACAGTGGGGGAGGAGGGAGGTAAACAGATATCACTGTGTGCACAGATACCCAAGGTGCCCACTCAGTACATGTGGGAGCATGAGCAAGAGTGGTGAAGAAAGCTGATGGTGCCCAGCTATCAAAAGGTATAGCATCTGGGGACTTAAAGGCTTGAGCATAAACAAGCAGCCATCTAGCTCAGGAGCAACAAAACCCATCATAAAAGAAGTTCACTTGCCTGTGTGATCATGAGGTGATGAAACAATCAGGCATCAGGCATCCAAAGACAAAAATCATAATCAATGGACCAATTAACTCCCGATATCGCTGAAGACAAATGGATAAAGGGGCAAACAGAGTAGAAGAAATCATGATGCCCAGCTACCAAATGATTGAATGTCTAGAGTCTCAACGACTTGAAGATAACCGAGTCACCATTCAGCATGGAGCCAGCAAAGTTCACATGGAAGAAGCACCCCAGTAAGTGTGATCAAGAGGGGCGACAGGGAGCAGGTATCAAGCATCAAAGAACAGGAATCACTTCATTATGAGTGAGCGGAAGAGCAGTGTGGGTAATTGGTCACCCTATTACAGGGGTGTCACGGGGAGGAGACAGACTAGTCAAGGTGCATCTAGGCATTGATGATGCATACAAGTTTTCTCTAGTTTCTGAGGTCTTCCTCCCACAAACCTCATTGTCCCAACTCTACCTTGCAAATCCGGATGGACTGGAGAAGGTACACTAGTGGAGAGGGGAGCTGGAGATTTGGGGAAATCAGGATGGATGAGCTCCTTCGGGCTGGTGGTTAGATTGCAACCACTGGATGGGTGGAGAGAAGGTGGGGTAGAGAGAAGGTGGGGTAGAGGCAAGGATCTACATATGACCTCCTGTCTGGAGGACGGGCTTCAGGGGAGTGGGCTGAGGGAGGTGTCTGGCAGGGTAAGATATGACAGAACACTAATAATTTATAAAGTATTGGGGATTGATGGTGGAGGGAGAGCAGGGGAAGAGGGGAGGGGTTGGAAAAGCCGATACCAAAGGCTCAAGGGAAAAGGCAGATGTTTGGAGAATGATGACGGCAGTGGACATGTGTAGGTGCTTGGCACAGTATGTTTATTTATGTATTGGAAAAACGATGTACAGGTCCCTAATAAATGATTTTTAATTAAAAACACAAACAGAGGAAAAACAAAACAAAACAAACAAAACAAACATTTTCTTTCTACTTAAGCCCTTGGGATTAGTTTAACATTTTCCACTCCTTCCCTGCTCTCCCCTCTCTCATGGGCTCTTGATCATTTATAAATTATTATTACTTTATCATATTGTACACTTTTCGATAGTTGGCTTCACCCACTTCCCTGTTGTCCATACCCCAGGAAGGAGGTTATATTTAGATCCTTTTAATCGGTTCCCCCTTTCTACTACACCTTTCTTCCACCCTCTCCATATTGCCTCTCATCACTGACCCTAAAGTATTCATCTGCCCTGGATTCTTCATGTTTCTGGTTCCTATCTCTACCAGCATACATCCTCTGATCTAAACAGATTTGCAAAGTAAGTTTCAGATTATGACAGTGGGAGGAAGGAAGCATTTAAGAGCTAGAGGAAAGTTATATATTTCATCCTTGCTACACTGCACCCTGAATGGCTGTGTCCTCCTTAGGATCCTTCTGCAAAGGGATGTCACTTTGCCTGCAGATGGACATTGGGTCTCCAATCTGCACTCCCCCTCATTTACAATGATATAGTTTTTAGTTTTTTGATGCCTCTGGCAGTCATGTGCTTATGTTAATTTTATGATTGAGATGTAAGGGTGGAGTCTAGCCTGTTAATCTGGAGAAAGCCATTGAGTAGCTGATGAAGCCTCTATGTGGGCATGGCTTTCACCTGAGACTCCAGGGAAATCTCGCGATATTTCCCTCGTGAAAATGAGAAGCTATCTCCCCCAGTTGCTGGGAGTTAGTTTCAGAGATGATTAACCACAGGCAACACAGAATGGCGGCATCTGGGAGGCTGGAGTAGTCGGTGGAGAGACCACACGGCTTTGCCCTGATGGAGCCAGACCTCTGAGGCTGGGGCAGCCACATGGAGGCCTCTGCCAGTGATGAGATGCTTTTGCCACCATGGGATGCTATTGATGGACCCTGAGCCCTGGAAGCAAGGAGCCATGGGGAGACCCCTGTCGGTGCCGGGACTCTGTACCCACTGACATGTGACTTCGTGAGTCAGAGGGAGAATTTATGGACTGATTTCGGGCATATGGATTAATATTGGACTTGTGACTTTGAGCTGGACTGGACTGGGATGTTTTTCTCAATGTCCTGTTCCTCTTGAAGATAAACCCATACATTGTATCCATATGCGTGGCTCTGAAATTTGTTCCTCTAGTCTACCTGGACTACCACAATGCCTACTACCTGCTACCTGATATGCACACCTTTGTCTTCCATGATCATATTAGGAAGGCTAGCACACAATGATATGATTTTTATTCTTAGATGACAATTAACTTACTCCATTGACACCTTGGTTGCATTATTCCCAGGCTTCCAAATGAAAGCTTTGAATATTTCCAATGGAAGCTTCCATTTGGCAAGTTCTGAACATCAATATTTTATATCACAAATATTCTCAATGATGCAGCCTCATTTTTAGGATTATAATATGCTTCAACAGTACTAGTTTGTTTACATAAATTTCTCGGCGGTTCAACTACATCAGCTATTCTGGTTATCTATGAGGTTATCTCCTGTGATAAGATCTGCAGCCTTGAAAAAACTAAAGAGCAATGTTACTTTGTCTTAGAGTATTGCTGAGAGTTAGAATTGATTCCATCACAGTTGGCGTTTACAGCTTTCCTACATACAATAACAGGCAAATTATCTCAAGAATTAAAAAATAACAGATTGCTGAACTCAGCTTATTGACTTTCCTTTCTCTCCTTGATGCTTGTTTCTCAAGGAATAAGCGAGGTAGTCCCCTGCCTATAGGTAAACTGTATCATCAGTGTCTTTTCTGGCTATGTTCAGCAGCTGCAACAGTGTTCTTGTTCTTTTTCAAGGAAATTACAAAATAATTAATTGTTTTATTTTCATTTCACCATCAAACATAAGAAATCAGATGTACTTTTGTCAATAGCTTTTATTTTCATGTTAAAATAATGGTGTAAAAAGAAACATTATCAATGAAATATTAGAGAGATAAGATGTGTGCCTTTTACAACAGGGCTGAAAGAATTTGTTTTCTCTGACTGTTGTAGAAAATCGTCATAAACTTCCTGACCTTATATGCTGAAGCTTTATATGCTGAAGTTTGAAATGAGTCTCGGTGGACTAGGATCAAAGTGTCAGCAGAGCTAGATGCCATTTCAGAGATTCGAAGAAGAATCTATTTCCCAGTACTTTTCTGCTTTCCAGAAATCATTACATTTTTTGCATTTAGGTCTCCTGATCTGGATAGCCAGCAACAGCAGGTCTTTTTCTGGTGTGTGTGTGTGTGTGTGTGTGTGTTCTTAAATAACATTTTATCTACATAATACAATAACATTTTGTTTACAAAACCAGCCCAAATCTCTACTGTGAAACATAGCTTCCTTCGTTTCCCTGCAGTCTGGAAATATCCACTTTCACGTACTCAAATGATTACACTGGGGCCAACCAGCCAATCCAGGATTCTTTTCATTCCAAGGTTCATAAATTTAATCCATTAAGCTTTTTCCTAAATTGTGTTTTGAAGTACACTGGTGAGTAGAATTATTTAAAGAAAAAATTAATTGGTGAATAAGAATATTTTCATTTTGAGTAATTCTGTTTAGCCAACAAGATCTATTTGTATCTTTGGCTAAAGTAGACATTAAGCTAGATATTTGTATCCCACAACATATGTGTCAGTTTGCCATACTATGATGGCTTGTATGTTGCTGTGAAGCTTCAGACATGTCACTGGTATTTCTTTTTTTTAGAGAGTTCTATTTATTTATTTATCTATTTATTTTGTCATTCGTATTTCAATGGCCAGCAGGATCACGCAAAGTGAATAAGGGAAGTAGCAGCTGAAAACATCATGCATACCTTGAATCCATTGTCAAATATTGAAGGACTAATGACTGGGAACAGAACATTGTAGGAGCTAGTCCTCGAGAATGGGCATGTGAGTCTGAAGGGATTCAAAATGGTACTGATGAGGAGAAGCTTTCTCAAAGTGGTTTTCACCAGAATGAAGTAATAAGCTCAAAAAAGAATTCAAACCTCAAGTTATAGTATTTAAAGATTCTATGGGTAATATTAAATGATGATTAAGAATTTTAAAAATATGAAAAGAATACACAGAGTCTCTGTACTAGAAAGAACTAGACACTCTTCCCCCCACCTCAGTGTTAGGAGGTAGCATTGAAGAAGAACCATTGGTATTGAAAGAAGCTCAAGCACACTGAGAGCATTAACCAGAAATCAGGCTCTGAAAACTGATGAAAACTGAAGTATTTTAACAAACTGATGAAGCTCTGGCTACCCTCATTCATCTTTATGAGGAAATTTGAAAGAAAGCTATTTTCTTGGTCAATTAACTGGAACAGATTCATATTTTTACTCATTCCTAAAAAAGGTAAGCCAACAGAATGATCAAATGACAGAACAGTATTATTGATATCACATGCAAGTAAAATGCTGGTGAAGACCATCCAATAATAGTTACAGCAATTATTTAACAGAGTGGTGAGATTCAGATGAGGATAAGAAATAAAGGACAGATATTTTTATAGAAAGAAATATAGTCAGAGTCCTCCTTAGAAGCAAGAATGGCAAGAATAAGCTTCTCTTACATATTTTAGAGATGTTGTCAGGAGAGACCAGTCCTTGGAAAAGAATATCATACTTGGTAAGGGATAGGGGGTATTGATGAGAGAATGCTTTCATCATATAGTCAGATGGACCTTAGCTGAGAGCAGAAAATACTAGAAAGTTGTTCATTTAGATTTTATTTGATTATACAAAGAATTCAATTGTGTGGACCATAATAACCTGTCAACAGCTTTGAGATAAATGGAAATTCTTGAACACTTAACTGTACCCATGCAGAATCTAGGTCAAGAATATGAATCAAGAGGCAGTTTTGTGAAAAGAACAAAACATACAACCTATTTAAAAACAGGAAAAATGTGTATCACATCAAATGCTCTCACTCTATTTTCTGTCAGTAGTCTGACAAAAATAAGCAGAAAAGCTGAATTTTATAAAAAAAATGTGGCATCAGTTAGAGGAAGACTTATTAACAATCTTCTTTATGTATATGACACAATCTTCCTTGCTAAAAGCCAGGAGGATTTGAAACACCAACTGTTAAAGATCTAGGATTGCCACCTTCTGTATGGATTGCAATGTAAAATAGACTAAGATTCTCACAACTGTACCGATGGGTAGCATCATAATAAATGGAGAAAAGATTGAAGGTGTCAAGGATTTTGTTTTACTTGGATTCATAATCAATTCTCATGGAAATAGCACTCAAGAGATTAAATGAAAAATTGCATTGGATAAACATGCTGCATAAAAGTTCTTTAAAGTATCGACAAATAAAGTATGTTACTTTGGCGTATAGGTGTGCCTGACCCAACCCATTGTATTTTTTTCCAATAGCCACATATTCTTGTGAAAGTTCGATATTGATTTGAGGACAGAGGAAAAATGATGCATTTAAATTCTGGTGTTAAAAAAGATTATTGAAAGTGCCATGGCCAGTCAAAAGTACAGATATTTTTATAGGAAGAAGTATAGTCAGAATCCTCCTTAGAAGCAAGAATGGCGAGAATAAACTTCTCTTACATATTTTAGAGATGTTGTCAGGAGAGACTAGTCCCTGAAAAAAATAACCTGCTTGGTAAGGTATAGGGGGATTGAAGAGAGGAATGCTCTTAAGGAGATGGACTGACACAAGGGCTACAACAGTGCGGCAGAGCAGAGGTACATTGTGAGGGTGGTGCAGGAGTGAGCAGGGTTTCCTTCTGCTGCGCATGGGGTCAAATGGGTCTCAGCAGACTGGATGATGTCTAATAGCAACACCTATTTTTATCAGTGATTCATTCCAGCATCATATAAAGCATATACCATTTCTTTTCAGGGTTTAGTGGAGATCTCTATTTTGCATACATGGCTTCCCCATTTGTTACTTGGCTAAAAATTTTTAAAGCAATTACTTTAATAAATGGTTCTGTGTGTCAGGAATTGGAGCAGAGGTCTGTGGACCAATTTGTCTGTAGTATACATTGTATTCGTTTTGGCAACTCTATTGGGCCTATCATTTTCAACATGGCTTTTCATGTAATTGCTCCCTCAGTTGACAGAGCAGACATTTTGTAGCTTTACTCTTATGTATAAATCACCTTCTAGAGTGTCTTTTCCTTCATTATTTGATTCAAATGCAAGAGTCGCTTTAGCAATGTCTTCGTTTGTTAGTGCAAATATAACAGATATATAACACCTGAGTGACTTTAAGGGATTTGCATTTATTTTCACACAGTCCAGGAAGCCCACGGTCTGAAGTTAGTTTACCAGTTGGAGAGAAAGCTTTTAATTCCTGCTCTTTGAAAAAATCCTTCTCAGCTTTCTTTGGAAACATGCAATTGGCACCTCTCTTTTTCTATCCATGGTTTAGCTGTTAAACTTATTCTCCTGGGGTTAGTTCTATTTTTTTTTATTTTTTAACCATTATTTGGTTTAAAACTACCCTACACTAATAAGATTTCATTAATATAACAAAGAAAATGTTATAGTCAAATGGGATTACATCCATCAGTATAATATTATTAAGTGCTGTAAATTCATTTTGACTTATATTAAAGCTAGCAATTAGACTTTCTGTCAACTTTCTGTGTGAAAGTGTAGCAGTGGAATCCAACCGCTCAGTCATGATAATGTGGCCTTCGTATTAAAAGAGTGTCACTGGTTTTGTTTCTCTACATAACCCAACCTAACATGCTGATCCTATGTATAACACAGTAAAATACCAACTACTACAAATGCAAAGTTCGAGACCATTGTCGTAGCTATTCTTCCTCCTTCTCCTTGACCTTTCTTTTTACCAACAAAAATGTCCTCCAAGGACAAGTACTTTCTGGTAACATGTCCAAAGTACATAGTTTTGTCATCCCACTCTGAATCAGATATATTTTTCCAGTTGTGCTGACTTTTGTTTATATTGAGTTGTAATCCATACTGAATATTGTAGTCTTTGATCTTGATCAATAAGTACATAAAGTCCTATTTGCTTTTAGCAAGTAAGGTGTCATCTGAGGGTCACAAGTTTAATGAGCTTTCTTCTAGTATGGCTGCCATGTTCTACTTGATTTAATCCAGCTTGTCAGATTACTTGCTTAGCATATAGATTGGATAAGTATGGGGAAAGGATACAATTCTGACATACCTGGCTAGATTAAAACAATTCAGTAGTGCCTTACCTTTTCCCAAAGATGGGTTTTTGTCTATGTGGAGGACCAGGAGCACTGGTACTGTGTTGGACTGTTAACTGTAAGGTCAGCTGTCTGAAACCACAGGTAGAAAAATAGGGCTATCTATTCTAATAAAGATTTAAAGTCTTGGAAACCCAAAGAACCTTTATGTCCTATAGAATTGCAATGAGTCAGAATTAACTCTATGGCAATAGTTTGTTGCTGTTGTCATAGTATAAGGATTGGAATCTGTCATACATATTTTGGTGAAGACACAATTTAGTTTACAGCAAGTGATATAGTGAGACTTCTCTCTTCATTTGGCAGCTGACAGTCAATGAGTTACACTCTATTCTCTGGTGGGTCCGTGCATCAGGTTGCTAATCACAAGATCGTTATTTATCCTCACCATGTACTGGAAAGTGATGGGAAGGAGCTTTCAAAATGTTATCAATTTAAAATAATTAGGAGTAAGACAGCTCATATTAGGAGAATTAAGTAACATGGGTTGTTGGAAAGAAGGGTGAAACAGAAAGTGCTTTCAAAGAATGCTCCCTTCATTTGCTCTCTGTTCTGTTGCTAAAGGTGTCTTTCATATTTGCTCTTCTAATATATATGTCCATTAGATTAATGGAGAGTTTTTCCCCTGATTTGTAAAGAACACATGCTTTTATGTCTTGAGAAAATAACTATTTTTTTCAACATATAATGTGATACAACTTTCATAAAAGTAGGTTTAGTAATAAAGTGCCAAATTTTAATTGGAATATCACAATAACATTGTATACTTTACTTTTATTATTAAAATGCATTCTCAGAAGTATTATGTCTATTTATATGGACATAAATTTTTTAACTATTAATATAGGCTACTTTTACTTTACAATTGGTTTACGCAAGAGAAACAAATGCATAAAAACACATATGGATATAAGGGAGAGGTTTATATACAAGAGTAATAGAACATTGAGAAAACATCCCAACCCAGTCCAATTCAAGGTCATAAGTCCTATATTAGCCCATATGTCTGATACCAATCTATTAAGTCACTTTCCTACTCACGAAGCACATGCAATGACACCAGGACAAACACAGGCCAATGGATGTAGAGTCTTATGTATCCAGCGGTGGTAGAAGCATCCTGGTGCTGACAGGGGTCTCCCCAGGGCTCCTTGTTTCCAGGGCTCATGGTCCATCAGCAGTATCCACTGGTGGTAGAAGCATCTCAGCACTGGTAGGGGTCTCCCTGTAGCCTGCCAAGCATCTCAAAACAGGCAGGATTCTCCACATGGCTTCTCCAGCCCCAGCAGCTTGGTTCCATCAGGGTAAACCCAGGTGGCTTCTCCTCTGGTTCATCCAGTCTCCAGGAATCAGGGTATATCAGCGTGCTAATCTTGTCAGTAGTTCGTCTCCAAGGAACTGAGTCGACTGTCTGTCATCTCTACAGGGGAAATACAACTGGATTTCCCAGAATTCTCAGGAGAAAGCTATGCCCACACAGAGGTCTCATTGGCTATCTCCAGATTGACAGGCTAGACTCTACCCCTACACTATGAGTCAAATTGGCACCAGAGTATGTGACTGCCAAAATGGGAAATAAATGAACATGTCACAAAACTATGACTGTCATTAAATTAATCTTATGGTTTCAGGCAGTATTATGGGGAATTAGGATCGAAACACGTGGTGTAGGAGGCACAATTCTATCCACAACACATGCTAACAACAAAAGAGAGCAGTTTGTTAGCCTGTATGTTGCAAATCAAGGAATTTGAACCTAAGAGAATTGAACAAAAGCTTGAGGAAGCTCTATGTCAAGTATAATTTCCAAATATGTATCTTTGAATTGAGTATGGTCAGTGTTGAAGTGAGAAGAGCTATCTAATATTGGAAAGAGATATTATTTTCAAATTTCATATGCCTCAGATGGTATTGTATAGTTTATTTCTTTGTTAATATTTTCTAAAAGTAGCTAGTTATTCACTGAACCAGCTTTAAATGTGAGTCTGTGTGAGTGCTACCATAGTTAGTTCATTCTTGAATAGAGAAAAATTTACCTCTCAATACCCACTTATATTTTAAACAAAATTAACATCAACTAGTGGTACCTAATCATATTTGGCTCATAGCTTACTATTTTCAAAATCTTCAAATATTTAATTTAATAAATTTATTATTAGATTTAGTGATACTGCATTTTATTTATAAATATTTTATTTTATTGAAAATAATTGAAATAAAGCTATCCCACAGGGAATAAATGATTATTTTTTTTCAATAAACCTATTTTCTCAACTAATCTCATTTTCAAGACAGTCAGGTCTGTTTTTTTCCAATCGGCTCACTAGAGTAGATATAGGGGAGATTATTTTAAAATCCAAGGTTTTATGAACTAGATATGTGGCTCACCTCAAAAATAAATTTTATGATATGCTAGAGCTGAAAACCAGTGAGAGTTATCCCTAAGATCTATGGATCATTGAATGAAATATAAAATATAAAAGGAAAAATATCACCTTGGTGTGAGAAGACACTTTAAAATGTTGCATGCTCTCTGATTTATTCGAGTTGGTCAATTTTAGAAAGATCTAATGAAGATTTATGAGTCATGTCATTTAAATTATTTCTTTTGAATTTTTATTCCTATTTCTAGCTTTCATTACCTATTAAGAAATGTTCTCATGTTTCTGATTGTTTCATGAGGTAGTGCTCTAAAACACATTTTATAAATCTTGCATTTTATAGAACTGCTTCACTCTGATTTCTTTAGTATTTTACTATCCTAAACATGTAGCAAATGATTTATTCTGAAGAATAAGCTGTTTGAAAATTTCCTTGAGTAAGTTTCCCGATTTTCTTAGATTAAAAAAATATTGTAGTTAGTTGGGAATTAAAATGATATATTCAAACAGTTATGATTTTTGAATAAATAATAATATACTTCTTGGATTTATCTATATTCATAATTATTTTCACTTAATTCATTTGTTTTTCTACCATGATGAAGTCAATCCTGTTATTGTCACCACAGTACTAAAGTTGATTGATTTGCTCTTCAGAATCTTTCCTTTTCTATATTTAAAAAATTGCTCAGTTCTTATCTTTTAGTTTTGCATGGTATTTTTGTCTTAGAGGATTTCCTGAAAATTTCGGTGTTTTGGGGTCATTTCTTTATATTTTATAGTCAATAAAATGCTTATTGAAATATTCCAGAGCATTTATAATATTTTTAAAAAGTGAGATTTATTGAAAGAGGTCTTAATTCTTGGAGGAAACTTAAAATTGCAGTGCCTTTCCAAACTTTTACTGTAACTAGCTTCTTCTAATAAAAACCTCTACCAAATTTTTCCTAGAGCATTCTAATAAATATATGGAATGGGAACAATAATAATAATTTCAGAAATGTTTACTTTTAATATGTCACCCTCCTTCCTACTTATGCCTACTTATTCCTACAGTGGCAACAATCAGGGAAACTTCTTCTGATACTTTTGGTGATTCTTTTCACTTCTAATATATTTTAAAAATTCAGGTGCTAAAATATTATTTTTTTGTTATGTATGGGTTTACCTGTGTAATTCGGTTTAAATAAATGATTAAATAATTCCATATTTATATTGTGTTTTGGGATGGCAGATTTTCTATGGAAATTCAAGTTTATCTTTCTCTTGTAGCACAAAAATATGCATTGCAATGTGGTTTCCTGAGAAGAAAAGAATAAAAAAATTATTAATCACCTTGAAATTAAGATATTTTCTTAAACTACATTCAAGAACAATAGTTGGAACAACTTTGAGTAAATCTGTTTTGTTTAAGAACAAAGGCACAGGAATGGGTTTGGAGCTCACACTAAATCCAAGCTCCAATTTAAGAACAATTTATATTGTGGCCTGCTGGTTAATGAACATCAGTAAAGGAATACAGGGGATAGGGGTATTATAGCAAATGTGGTAAAGAAATTAGATGGTGTCCGGCTATCAGATAAATTAGCATCTTGTCTCCAAACAAACAGCCATCTAAATGAGATGTGAACCAAGAAGCATAGATTATCAGTCTCCGAAGGGTTGTGAAGCATATAATCCAATGTCAAAGAGAGGGATTAGCATCAGAGCCTCAAGTTTGAGATCTTTTTCCGAGAGATGTGATTTTCAGCTGTACAAATCTACAGTCCCATCAGCAATGAAGAAGTGTTCCAAATTCTCTACATATTCTTCAGCATTTGTCAGTTTCTGTTGTATTAAAATTTGCTAAAGTGTCACTGTGAGCTGTTATCTCATTGTTGTTTAAATTTATGTTTCTCTAAATGCTAATGGACACAAACATTTTTTACTATGTTTTTTGATGACCTTCATATTGTGTTTGGTAAATTATCTATTAATTCCTTTGTTTTACATATCATTTAATTGGGGGGCCTTGAAACTCTTATAAAGATCAATACATCAATTTGATCAAGCATATTTATACATATGTTGCTTCATCATTGTTTGCGCCATCTTCACAAGGGTTCTTATGTATTTTTTATTTTCTTTCTTTTTAAAAAATGATCTTATTGGGGGCTCTTACAGCTCTTATAACATTCCATACATCATTTGTATCAAGCATATTTGTACACATGTTACCATTTTTATTTCCAAATATTTTCTACTTGAACACTTGTTATAAACTCCTCTTTCCCTCTTCCTTTTCTTTTTATAAATCGTTTTATTGTGGGCTCATACAACTCCCATCACAATCAATATATACGTCAATGGTATGCAAAACACATTTGCATATTTGTTGCCATCATCACTCTCAAAACATCCTCCCTCCACTTAGGGCCGCAGTACTTGCTCTCCATACTTCCCCTCCCTCCTCTCCCTCCCTCATGAGCCCTTAATAATTAAAAAAATTAAAATAATTAAAATTTTAAAATTAATAATAATTTAAAATTGTTATTAATTTTTCATATTGTAAATTGTTCAATGTGTCCCTTCACTCACTTCCCTGTTATCCATACCCCAGAGGGGAGGTTATATGTAGATCCCTGAAATTGGTTTCCCCTTTCCATTCCACCATCCCTGTGTTCTACCAGTATCACCACTCCCAGCACTCCCCCTAAAGGGATCATCTATCCTAAATTCTCCATGTTTCTGGCTCCAGTGTATATCCTCTGATCTACCTATATTTGTCAGGTAGAATTGAGATCATGACAGTGGATGGAAGTATTTGAGAACTAGAGAAATGTTGCATATTTAATTGTTACTACATTGTGCCTTGACTGGTCATTTCCTCCCTGCAACCCCTCTGTAGGGGGATGTCATTCACCTATTGATGGGCTTTTTGTCCCCAATCTATACTTCCACTCATTTATAATGGTATGATTTTTAGTTCTTTGATGCCTGATACTTTCTCCTTTTGACAGCTTGTGGTCACACCGGCTGGTGTGCTTCGTCCATGTGGATTTTGTTGCTTCTGAGCTAGATGACCACTTGTTTGCTTTCAAGCCTTTAAGACCCCAGACGCTATATATTTTGATAGCCAGGCGCCATCAGTTTTCTTCACCACATTTACTTATGCACACACTTGTCGTCAGCAATCATATCAGGAAGTTGAGCACATATGCTATGAACTTTAGTTCTTGAAGCCTGATAACTGATCCCTTTGACACGTTGTGATCACACAGGCTGTTGTGCTTCTTTTATGTGGGCTTTGTTGCTTCTGAGCTAGATGGCTGCTTGTTTCCTTTCAAGTCTTTAACCCCCAGATGCTACATCATTTGATAACTATGCACCATCAGCTTCCTTATAGAAATCTAAATACAGGTATGTTCATAGGCAAATATATTTATATATGATGACAGGAAAAATAAATCAACATGTATATACTTGTAGGGTTAATATTATGACAGCAGATGGGCATTGGACCTCTACACAAGTGCTTCCTCAGTGCAAGAACATTTTGTTCTATTAAATTGGCATTCCATGATGCTCACCTTCCTGACGCAATCACTGAAGACAAATGTGTGCCTAAGCCATCATCATTTCCTAAACATTTACTTTCTATTTGAGCCATTGATACCAGCTCCTTTTCCTTCCTCCCTCCCTCCACTCCCACCCTTGTGCCTCCTTGCTAAATTATAAATTATTTTATTTTCATATCTTACACTGACTCTGTTCTCCCTTTAACCATGTTTCTGTTGTTCCTCTCCCTGTGCGTGGGGGTGGTTGGGGTGGTTATGTGTTGATCAATGCAATCAGTTCCCCCTTCCTCCCTTCCTTTCCTTTACCCACCTTTCCGATATTACTACTCCCATTTCTGTTCCTCAGAGATTTATTTGACCTGCATTCTCTGTGCTCTTAGCAGTGCACATATTCCAGTCAAGCCAGAACTCAAAGGCAGGACTGGGGTCATGATCATGAGGATTGAGGAAGCCTCTAAGAATCAGAGGAATAGTGTGTGTTTCCTTGGTGCTATACTGTGCCCTGTTTGACTCATCCCTTCCTTTTCATCTTTCTTTGAGGGGATATCCCTTAGTCAACAGATGGGTTTGGGGGTCTCTGCTCTGACCTCTCTCATTCTCAACAATATGCTTGTTTAGTTTTGGCTCTTTTGATGCCTGTTACCTGATTCTTTTGACACATCATGATCGCAGAGGCTGGTGTGCTTTTTCATGTGTGCTTGTTGCTTCTCTGCTAGATGGATGCTTGTTTAACTTCAAGCCTTTAAGACTCCAGATACTATATCTTTTGATAACTGAGTACCATCAATTTTTTTCACTGCATTTGCCTTATGCACCTGCTTTGTCTTCAGTGAGGTAGCATGAGGGCGAGCTAAACAGAATGCCAGGTTATTAGAACAAAGTGTTCTTGTTTGAGGGAGGGCAGAGGTCCAAAATTCATCCACTTCCTCAATGTATTGCTGTATAAATACATGTGCATATGCTAATATTTCCATTTTATAAATCAATATATTTAGATATGCCCACACCTATGTTTATATCACTATCCATAGCTTTGTTCCCTTTTCACTTTTCTTGTTAAGATATAGATTTTGGAGACTAGTTTTTAAATGATTTATTATTACCGAATATTTTTTCCAAACTTTATGTTCATTATTAAGTCATTTGAAGAAGCTTGTTGATGTGTATAAAACACTTTTTATACACAGGTTCCAGTTTTTTATTGTGCCTTATAGTGAACATATTTTTCATTACATTCGGTGGTAGTAGGTACCTTAAGTTTGTCCCTATTTTTACTTGATTATCTTCATAGTTGTGTGGTTTATAGCCTTCATCTTGAGTCCATTTTTGAACATAGTCCAAGGTAGGAACTCCTTTTTTTCTTTAACAGGTGAAAATTCAGTTTTTCTAGCACCATTTGTCATTAAGTCAACTATCTCTTTTCTCACTTAATGTGTTTTAGTCTTTTTTCAAATCTTACGAGTCTGTAGATATTCACTCTGTCTTTCTTCTGGTTTCTTGATTCTTATCCATTGGTCTTCATAGCTGTCATGGTAACGGTTACATCTTTTTAGATTACTTTGAGTATGTAATTGATTTTAAAGTCTGGGAGTGAAAGGCTGCCTACTTTGTTTTTATTTTTTATAATGTTTTATTGATTCAGAGTTTCTTTCCATATAACATTGATGATTAGTTTTCCATTTATTATCAGAATTATGGTGGGTTTGCTAGGAATTGCATTGAATTTTAAGGTAACTTTTGTATTAGTGACATTTTCACAATATTCAGCATGCCTATCCGGGAACATGGTAGGTTGTGCCATTTGTATGTGTTTGTTCTGGCTTTTGTAACAATGTTTTTTAGTTTATCTGCTATATGCCTTTTCACTTTTTGGTAAGGTTTATTCCAAAATATTTTATCTTGTGTATTTTTCTATAAATGATATTTTTCTTTTAGTATCCTTTATTCTTTTAGTATCATAATCTTTAGTATACAAAGAATCAAATTTATCTTTTTAAATGTTAATCTTAAAGCTTGCTCTCCTACTAAATTTTTCAATTAGTTCAACAACTTTTTTTTTTTT
>PVJH01015034.1:0-55068 GCA_004026705.1 Nesogale talazaci
GCCAGGAGGGCAAGCTCATCTTTGCCATCAGACTGTGACAACTGAGTTCTGAAACAGCTCAGCCAGGACTTGTAGGAAGTCTCATCATGCAGGGAAGAGTAGGAAGGAGAGATCCTTTGTGGCTTTTCTGATTACCCTGGTGCACTGTCGTAGATACAACAGTGCTTGGGCACCTCGCCCTTCTTCCTGCTATCAACGCCAAGCATAAAATACCTTTGACATTATGAACCTCAGCATCCTGGGTTTTGCAAATGGTTCCAAAACACTCTGTCTATGCAAACCTGACAAGTCACAGCAGCCTTTTGAATCTGTTGAGAGGTTCCAGGGGCGACACCTGACATATTTCCAGGTATTGCAGACAGTTGGTGCAAAGTTCGAGGAACGCTGCCTTGCGATCGGTCAGCACAGACCAGGAGTATGCCCATTTGGGGACTGGTCTCAATGCATTGTGAGTCTCTCTGTAGGTTAACCCTTTCAAGAACCCAGCCAGCATTTTTATGAAAGTTCAAACCTATAGCTTCTCTAGTATTTTTCTTCGATGGAATCGTTGATTCTCTTAAGTCAATTTTCATTTCCTTTTGCTCTGCATTTTTTTTTTCTTTTTTCTTTTTTTTTGTAGGCATCACTGCCCTGGTGGTGGGAGTATGAGGCTCAGCCTTTGCTCCTGTGAGCGGGAATTGAACCTCCATCCCAGTGGGCCGCAGTCCCTTGCACAACCACTACGCCACCGGGGCTCAGCCCTTGCTCTGCATTTTCCTAATGCTCGTCACACTGTTTCCTGAAGGGAGTTACGACTCCATGGATTCCCTTCCTAGCTCTGTCCCTAACCAACTGACTGTGACCCCTGGCAGTCTAGCGGGATTCTCTGTGCCCAGGTCTCCTTGTCCCTAACACGGAAGAACTGTATTGCCATCCTACTGCTGGGATTGTTGGAAGGAGGTGAGCTGTCATGCACAAAGTGCCTTGAACTGTGCCTGTTATAGTAAGTGCTAACCATTAGTCTTGTGTAATGGCCTGAACGGGACATGGGGCAAGAGGGCGAAGTAGGATTTTACTGATTTTCCATGGCTATTTTTAGCAATGTGACGGAGCGCATTGTTCCCCTGCTTATGGGAGTTCATCCATTTCACCCTGGCGTTAGTCGTTGCCATTCCACTGTGATGGTCACTTAAGGATAATGGGCTTCGTTTCGAATGTGCAGCCGAGAAAGGCTCATCCTTTTATTGCAGTGTATCTCCTTCACCATTTGCCTAAGTGGGTGTGCCGGCCACAGCTTAACTACCAAGGAGCACCGCTGGCGGACCTGCCAGCTTTGCCGCTCGGAGTCTTCGCGAAGGGACAGAGTAGTCTTGAATGTTAATGAAACACAAGAGCAGATGGGGGTCCTCTCCGGGAGTCCTGGGTGTTAGAGAAGAGACTCGTACACCTGTACACCCAGAGCCCAATTATCAGAGCTTAGCAGAGTAACTATTAAGAGTTTGTAAGCAAAACAAAGTATGACTTTTTGAATGGAAAACTAATTTTGCTCTTCAACCTTTCACCCAAATTAATATATATGTGTATGTTTGTGAATGTTTTTTTGTGTGTGTATGAACATGTTTTGATGGTTGTCTGTGGACCCATTTCTTTTCTTGGTGCTATGTATGTATTCCTATACTTGATTCACTCAGCATTCGATGATGTAGATGTAGATGTAAAACTCAGACACAAGGATTTTAAGTATCCTGCTCCAGGTCATATTAGTATTTAGTTGAGATGGGATTCAGATGAGTTTGTTTTTTTTTTTTTGGCATCACTGCTCTCCGGTGGTGGGAGTAGGAGGCCCAGCCCCACTGCTGGAATTGGACCTCCGTCCCAGCGGGCCACAGTCCCGCGCACAACCACGACGCCACCGGGGCTGAACCCGGGATTCAGATGACCCTACGCCCTTCACTACAAAGTCATCTGCAAAGTTGTATCCCGGAAGAATATAGAATACTGAAGGTACTAGGTGGGGAAGTTGGACATGAATTGAAAGCAGAAATACATTGAACTGGAAAGAAAAAAGCTGCTCTGAGATCCAGACCCTGGATCTGGGCCAAGGATAAGCCACAAGTGAGTAGTTGGAACGAGAACTTGTCAACCTAGCCAGGCCAGCCAGGTCTGTCTCCCAACCTGGGTGGCCTCAGCTCATGCAGAATAATGTTCTCCGCTACCCTAAGTCTCCGTGTCCTGTCTGAAGAAGTTTGCTAGGGAGTGTGGTGTTGTCAGGATTTATCATGAGGTGCACTTGACTTCCTTCCAGGTCACTGTCTCAAGAAAGAGAATCTCTCCAGGGCACTCAGAAGTCTCAGTGAACCCAGTGAGAGCGTCACATCCTTGGTAAAGTTATAAAATCCAAGAAACTCAGGTGCAAGCCCCTATGTCCCTACAAAATTCTATAGACTCTGAGAGACTGCAAACCTAGCACCTTAAACCGCAGATTCCTGTGTCTGAGATTCTGTAACACACACTTACCTCTTTGTCAGGTGCCACGTAATAAATATATGATTGAACAAATGAAACATGGGTAAATGCCTGTGTTCATATGGCTTTAAAAGTATATTCAAAGCCTGGGGCACAAAGTGTGCACCTTTGGGAGTATTTGGGCACCTTCCCCACGAATAGAAACACTCAGTACTTTCTAATAATTGGTAACAGTCTATACTTACTGCCATCCAGGGGATCCCAAGTCATAGGGAGTCTATAGGAGAGAGCAGGGGCACCCTGTGGGTTTCTAGACTGTTCGGCTGTTTATAGTAGTTGAAACCCTCCTCTTTCTCCCATTGAGTGACTGTTAAGTTTTGAACTGTTGACCTTGCAGTTAGTAGGCCGATGCATAACCACAATGTGACCTAGTTCCAGATAAAAGAAAAATCTTCCTTGGGGGTCTATCCCCCACTCCTCAACCCTATGACCCAGCATTGTTTCTGATTTCATTCTTGTGTCAAGTGCCAAATAATGAAGGTATGAATGATAAAGAGAAGCAGGAGATGGACAAAGAATGACCAGACTTCTCCCCAGCCTTTAGAATCTCTACAATCTCAATCTGCAAATGATGAAATGGAAAGAACCCAATCATAGAATTTTAAGGCATTGATTTCAAAGATCAACCAGTTTAGCATCTTTTAAGGACAGATTAGGGAGGACTTGGTGTCTAAGAGATCAAAAATGGATTGGCTCTTGTTAAGGACTGAACTTCCAGGAGTCCTAAATACTTTGAAGGCAGGCTTATGACAAGCCAGGTGTCCATATAGCTTAATATGGGAGATACATTTGGACACATTCCTCCTCCCAAACAGAAAATCTTCAAATAGAGTTTGTAGTGCCTAACGTGCAGGAATGTGCGCAGAGACATACACATACATACACACACACAGAGATGGAGTTGGTGTGGAGTATAGTTTATTCTCATGTCTTCGTTCCCAGAAACCATCTCCTGTCTGTAATCAGGAAGAGGTTTGCCACAATGATTAAAGAAGCCCTTTGTATTTACAACCTAGTCCTTTGGTGGAGTAAGACTCCTCACCTGGATGTGAACAGCTGATAATTCATGCAGCGCATTTAATTTGTGACCAATATAGCTCTCTTTCACAGAAAGGGGGCTAATGTTGGCAGGTGCAGAACCCAGCTCCCCAGATGGAATAATCTTTTCCTTATTAATTTGCTGCACGTTGCTTCTCATTTCTCACAGCCATTCCAAATGTGTTACAAATGGCTACATGTTCTGTGTCTTCAATCCGCTATGGCTGGGGTTTAGAAAGGCACGAAAATGAGAAGATGGGCTATCCACTGCAGTGAGCTTTCCTGGCACTCAGCTATATGCTTGCTTCGGCTTTGACGTCTCAAAGCACTCTCCCAGCATGCAGCACTGCTCCACCTGAGAGCACCCTTGGGCTCGACTTTTTAGAAAATGGAGATCTAGGTGGTTTTAGTGATGTCTTCAGGGTTATGGAAAGATGGAGTGTCGTGGCTGGGATTAAAACTCAGAAACTACAACTTCGTGGACTTCGTGGAAGGCTGATTGTATGGTAACTCGGACACCTGAGGAGCGAGCATGAGAAGCACGCTACAACCCCAACGGCTGCTGCCCAATCTGTGGGAGGTCAGGATGGTGTGTGGGGAGCCCCACTAGCATGGCGGGCAGCCCAGTGGGCTACTGACCCCAAGGTCACCCGTTGGAAACCACCCACGGCTCCACAGGAGAACCATGAGGCTTTCTCCTTCCAAAAAGCGTTTTGGAAACTTACAGAAGCAGTTCGACACTGTTCTATGGGGTCCCTGAGTTAGAACTGACTCGATGGCAGTGCATTTGCGTTTTTTAGGGTCAAGTCTGTGATTTTTCCATTCCTTTCAGGATCTTTGATGCTATTGCTGCTTTTCGGGGACCATACGTTGAGGACCACTTAAGTGTCCAGTAGGAGGAGAGAATAAATATGAGTAATTTTTCCAAAGACACTCAAGAGACTATCTGCTTTTATAAGGTTTTACAGCCTGGGAAACGGTCTCCAAGTTCACTATGGGTTGGAATGGGCTCTCTAGCGGCGGGTTTTTGTTTGCATGGGATTTTTTCATGATCCGAGCACTACAATGGCGTGCGGAATTCCCCCGGGGGCATCACTTCTATCCATCCCAACGCCTGGTTTCTAAGGAGCCCCATGGAAGAGGGAGCTGTGTGGAAGGAGCACTTCCCGGCTCTTCTAGTTGAATAACGTACACCTCAAGCTCATCATTTCAACCAAGGCATTTGGGTCTTTTAGATGCTTAAGGTTTACCTTGTCATCACCTACAGGGTTTTGTGTGGAGTTTCTCAGGGCAGGTTTCTCCACCCCAGCCACCCACCCCAGTGATACTCTTATTTTGCCAAATCAATCTAGCATCTATCTATCTATCCCCTACTTTAAATATGCACCAAATACTACAAAGGGCCTGGCTGTTTCATATACGTGGGTGTGTGCATGGGGTGGGAGTGCTTAGCTGCAAATTCAACCACAAGGTTGGTGGTTGAAACCACCCCTTCCTGGGAGAAAGCCGGGGCAGCCTGCTCCTTAAATAGGGTCTCAGAAACCCTAAGGAAAAGGCCTACGCTTTCCTAGATGCCCGCTGTAGTTGGATGTGACACCGTGGCAGTGTGTGCTCATGTGGGGGGTGAGGTTTATTTCATTGGAAGACAGGTTTTTATGATTTCACACGATTTTTGTTCCTCAAGGAAGCAATGCTAGGCTGGGGACTCTAATTTGATGGGGTTGTTTTTTATTTTGTGCTGCTTTGCCTATTTAGAGAAGCTGAGATTGAGGCCTATGGGAATCCGAGAGTGTGTGCCACAAAAGTGGCTGTTCTTCTTAAGAAAGAGTGTGCGATCACAGTCTTTTTCTGTTAGTGTTTCAATGCACTCTTCAATGTACTCCTTCTAGGCACTTATCAAAAAGCATGAAGCTGACCATTTTCTTTCTACAAATAATTTAAACAGGTGGCCAGAATTGAGGCACTAGATCGTTCTACTCTGGGACTGGACGGAGAATTTACTGGGCATTTACTAATTAGCTGGAATGCAGGTAGAATGCTTGGCTGCACCTATTCTAGTCTCTGATTTTGGCTTTTTGGTCAGTTCCCAGAACTGACCACCAATATGCTCAATGTGATCAGTAAGTCAGGCCCTGTGCTCTCCCACTGCCACCCCCAATCTCCTCTTCCACCCAACCTTACAAACAACCAACAGCTAAAAGAATGGGCCAGGTTCTAGTCAACGTTGATCTTGTATGTCGCACTTTCGAGGCTGGATCTGATCCACAATGGCTATTTGCTGGCTTTTCCACTTTACCTCATTGATGTACAGATAGTGTTTCTTGTCGTAAGGTTATGACCTATGAAAACAAGCAGTGATGTGTACTTCAACTCACAGAGCAGGCATGATGCTGTGGAGATAAGGATTCTACCTGGCGCTCAGGCCCCCAACATGCTGGTGGCTGAGCTGAGGCAATGTCTGGCAAGATGAAGCCTTTGATGCACGCATTCTGTCCAGCGACCAGTGAGCATGTCAGGGAATGAGTGAAAACTGAACCTTACCTCATTTTGAGACTTAGTTCAAATTCTCATAACTCTTAGGGTTAGTGCAGCTAACTCTAAAAGGACTTTGGGATACTAATGACCAACAAATCAATATGCTGAAAGCAAACCTCTGGGTGGTGTTCACCCATCATAATGATCAAACAAGCTTAGGTACAGATAAGTATGGTGCATATTGTATATTCCAAGTTGGTTCATTTGGTAGATGCCTCTGCTTCTGTATGCTCTTTTGTTTTCTTTCTGATGAACAATTCTGGCTAGGTTTAACAAACTCCTTTAACTTTAGGGAGTTTGCATGTCACATTTAATTCTTGCTTCCTTTACCCTTTCAACAATATTTAGCTTTCCTCAAGTATGAAATTGGTTAAACTTGAAGTTTACCAAAGCTCGGAGTCTATGGCTAGGCCCCTGAGTGGCAGGCAAGGGTTTCTTTTAGAGGTTAGAGTACTTTTGCAAGTCCATAGAATCGAGTAATGCATCTCCTTCGATCTGTTCTTCCATATATACAACCCAAGTCAATGTTTGTTATGACTTTCCTGATCCTTATTTATAAGACAATACAAGAGGGAACCATGTGTGTATGTTTGAAATAGAAATGATACACTGCACAGATATAGTTCACCACGTTCTGGGATGCGTTGTCAGTGTTCACATGGGGAGCCTGCAGAGTAGGAACAGATGCTTTTTTTCGCTTAATGGCCCTTTCTCCAATTTAGAATCTTTCCATTTATTTCCCGAAGATTTAGTGATAAGTTTAAACACTGTAACTAAATTATCCAGCGGCTTGGCAGCCATCACAGAGGCAAATCTTTTTAGAAATCCTAGCAATCTGTTAGATCGTGAATGCTGAGATAGAAAATCTGTGTGCTCCATGTGCAAAAACAGAATCAGTGCAACGGATACAAACACATCACGCACACGGCACCCTTTCCAAAGGGAGGGCATGTGACTTTTGGATTTCTACGTTTCCTGCAGTCACTGACTTCCTAAATCTTGGCTGATTTATTCTCATTAGCCCTAAGCAAACCTGCTTTGCTTTTTAGCTGTTATCCAAGAGAGCCAGCCAGGCCTGATTCTATGGATCCTGATGTTGCTAGGATACATGGATTGGTATCTGATGAAAACATATCACTGTACAGGGGAAAACTTTCAAGTGTCCCAGAAAATTGCACCCCCGTCTTCCACTGTGGAAGACAGGTCCAATCCAGGAGCTTCTCACAGACAGCAGGATTGGCCTCCCCGTGCTTGGAAACAAGCATCCTCTGCGGAGGGCTGGTTCATTGCAAAAACTAGCCAGGTTGGTCTTAAAACAAGGAACACACATATTTATAGTAAAACATGTTTTCATGTTTGCTTTACAGTGAAGAGAAAAAAACCCACAACCCCCAGATTTTTATGTACTTTGAAAATATATTTAAAAACATTAAAAATTCTATATTTAAAACATATATTATATGTTAATTAGTACACTTAAATAGAACTTGTATTTACAATAGGCTTCTGATGTGGTTAAGTTTTAATGCCAATTTTTTTTCAATAACATAATTATATAAATATACTAAAATACAATAAATATTTTTGTTTGTTTTACATGGTGAATAATATCTTTACCATAGAGAGAACAAGGCCACAAACATTTACTTACATTTTCAATGGGAATCACCATAAAAAAGCAACAGGCCTGCTGCCATGCATGAAACACTTCTGCCACAAAGGGACCACAGCAAGACTTAAAAAACAAAAACCAAAAACCAAACAGAACAGAACAACAGCAACAACAAAACGGAAACGAACAGCAACAGAGGGAAATTTCAACACAATAAATCTTAGGTCAACATAAGCCACCAAGCATGTTGCTATGATATTCTATATCTGAGAAGAGAGTGCCACTGACCACACAATTGCTGGATGTCGCCTATCGAACCCCCTAACAGACCTGGCCCCTGTCATCATTTGGGAAGTTGATGGGGTCTCCCCCATCCTGGGATGGGAAGGAAGGTGGAAGTGGGGGTGGGGGGGAAACATGTATAAAAAATGGGTCCCTCAAAAGGAAACTGAAAAAAGTTAGCATACAGCACATATTCTTCCAAGCATTCATTACTTGTTAAACATAATTACAAAGGTAGTATTTTTAAACGGCACAAAATACACCTAAACAATCTCGTCGTGAAGATCTCTTACTTCCTTCTCACAATGACAGGTACTCCAATGACACTGTAAAGCACAGGCTGAGTTCAGGAGGAGCCTGGGCAACAGAAAGGACTTGTTGATGGCAGCTCCGTTCCCTGACTCGTGGAGGGTCGGTCTCTTTCCATTTAACCCTCACCCTGCTAAGATACAGCGATGCGTTTAGGGTTCGCTTTTATTCGTGACACTGACCCAGGGATGACCACTAACATTTTCAAGGCTGGACAATGGCACATGGGTCTAGCACGCATTTTTGGTGTTGGCCAGCTTGCCCCCAGGACCACTGAGACTCTCCTCCGGGCTCCCGACTTGATGTCAAGGTCAAGATGGCAGAGAAGCGAAAGGGTCCTTTTTCCATAAGCAGAGGATGGAGGTAGCTGCAGCCTCCGCTGGGTAGGAAACTCTGCCAGTTCTGCTCTGGCCTCTTGCACTGAGCAGGGCACCTCTGAACCTCAGTTTTCTAGACATCCAGACACCTTCTGAGAGTGTTTCTGGACCAGATTTTCTCTTGGGCTAGCCTTCATCACCAAGCCAGAATTCTTTGCTTATCCCTTCCCCTTGACCTAATTCTGAGAAGTTAAACCCCTGGTTTCCTCAAGTCTAGTTTCATCAGAGTATTCATGTAGCAAGCATCTTCTCTCTCAGTGCATCTAGCTGATGATCAGAATGCCGTATTTTGGCTCTTCACCTGCTCTAGATGAATCCAGCTTTATTGAACATAAATGAATTACTGGGAGGTGGGGTGGAGAGTGTAAGCCTGCTTTCACACGGTCCTCCTGGGAGAAGCTCTCCAGCAGTTAGATAATATAGGCACTTAAAGCGTGAGGGCCACGCAACTCCATGTGTCATTCCAGAGTCACCTCTGAGAGTGCTTCCGAGGCCTCCCCTGTGGAATGTCTCAAGTACCATTCCCTCCCCTGATCTAGACCTCAGGATGGCCACTCAGAAATTCCTCCTGCACCACCTGGAAAGGCCATGTCGACTCCACATGGCCTCTAAACACCGCAGTGTCATTTCACTGGCAATGCGGGTTCCCGCTCTGGGCAAGGTATCTGTGGGACCACACAGAACTCCACCTTTCGCATGCAAGACACTCTTATCACAACTAACCCAAATGTCTACCCCCTCAAAACAAAACAAAAGCAAATTCTCCTTTGGGTTATTTTTGCTTTTCTTTTTACTTTCTAAAGAGGAGGAGAAGAAAAAAAAAATCACTGTTCTCCATATGTATGTAAGTGCCAGGAGGTGACAAAATGTGTTCAGTTGGAGCAATGGTAAGATATTTCTACGTGTGCAACTGATCTTTTTCCTTAAGAGAAAACCATAAAACAAAGTGGGGAAGGAGCGAGAGAATGGACCTCTCCCCCACAGAAGCAGCTTCCCCTGACAACTGCCCAGAGGGAGTGGCTGGGAAGGGAAGTGGAGTGTGAGCGTTGGCGTTCCATTGCCTTAATTTTTATTCACTTTTCAGCTATCTGATTGATACTGTGAACTTCTTGACCACAGACAAGTGAGTCTTTTATCAACTAAAACACAACTTGAACAAATTCTTTTCCCATCTCTATTCCCTGTAGAAACTGAAAAATAAAAGTAAAAAGAAACCAAAAACAAAACAAAACAAACAAAAGAACACAAAACAAACAAAACTATTACCCTTCCCATCCCCCAATCCAGTAAAGCGATGACAACAGCACCGTGACATTGTTTTAATTCCAACGCTATCAGAAGTTAAAAGCAGTAAAACAGAGAGAGTACTAACAAGAACGAAGATACTTACTGTCTAAAATGTAAACGGAATGTTTTGGTTCAAATTTTTGTTGTTTTTTGTTTTTTGTCTGTTTTCTGAAAGAGGACAGTTTATTATCAAGTCACCATTAAAGTAGCATGCAATTTATTATTATTATTTTTTAAACTTTTTACGTTTTCAATTCTTGGCAACGGCAACAAACCACAACATTATCAAGGAATGTAATGCAGACTTTTAAGTTGTGCGCAAATGACTGTTTCCCTTCTGGTCGTGGATATGTCCAATAAATAGATTGTAGAACCACTGTACTGTATAAACTTCATTTATACATGCAGTTCATAAAATTATTTTTTTCTTAACTGAATAATTTACCCTGTTAAGTATATATACAAATAGATAATTTTTGTCTCAATATAATCTATACAACATAAATCCACTATCTTCCCCTTTTAATGGTCAATGTACATACACAGGAAGTGTCTATCCTTATGAACCGCCAGCCAATTCTCTTTTTGCTATCCATGGTCAGGGCCCGCACATACGACTGGGTCGTGCGGCACTGGGAGTTCCAATGCCTCTTGTCTATGCCCCTGCAGCCCTCTTTTGTGTAACCCATGGGATTACACTTGGTCTCGTAGAAGTATTGCTTCAGTTGGCCTTTCGATACAGGGACTTTTTCAAGGACCGTGACTGTCCCGCCCGACATGTCCACTGCAGTCTTTTTATCTGCCGCTGTGACCCACTCACTAATACTGTCACACACACTCAGCTCCCCCCGGCGGGCGGGGTCAGAGTGGCGCCGGACCCTCATCGACATGTTTGCAGCATCCAGGTAATTTTTGTATTCCTCAAGCAGGAAGAGAAGAGGAGGCTCCAAAGGCACTTGACTACTGAGCATCACCCTGGACGTGTACATGTCCGCGTCCTTATTGTTCTCTTCGTTGGGCCGAACTTTCTGGTCCTCATCCAACAGCTCCTCTATCACGTGTTCGAAAGTGTCAGCCAAGGCAGTCAGGCTTCTGGAACCTGCCTTCGGCCCACTCATGCTCTCCAGAGTCCCATGGGTCCGCACGCCTGGGTAGGAGGCCATGCTGCCGTGTCCTCGGATGTTCGCTTCTTTCATGGGGGCAGCCTTCATGCAACCGAAGTATGAAATAACCATAGTAAGGAAAAGGATGGTCATCACTCTTCTCACCTGGTGGAACTGTGAGGAGAAAGCAGAAACAGGACACAACATGGATTAGAGCCTGCTTTCACCGGGGTGCCCCGGGGCACAGCTGATTGCAATGCCAGGCCATCCTGCAGGGTCCAGGTCTGTAGGTATTGGTGATAAACTCCAGGGGCACCAGGCACAGCTTAAGGTCCGCAGGCCGTAACATGTGGTTTCATATAAGCCAGAGGCATGCAATATTTTCCCTACAACTTAGCACATGAACTGGGGATTAAATAGCTGGTGAACAAGTGAAAAGAAAAAAAAATGTGGCTTCAATGTCTCCTTCCTTCCTCCCACTTCAGCAGCTTAGTAAGTTTAATTTTTAATGATCTCTGCTCATGCTGTCACTGGAAGCACAAAATCAGAAATGTTACTAAGCAACAACCGCAAGTGTAATAGTAATTTTTTTTCTTAAGTTAGCAACACAGTCCTGCTGCAGAACGCATGACAGGAACAGTCGTGGCCTGAGGGGTGTGATTGGGTCTTCTAGCTATGTGCTGTCTAGGCACGAACAGCACCATAGGAGAGGCGTCAGGAGCTACCAAGAGCTTTACATTGATAGGTGGTGGTGGTGGTGGTGGTGGTGGTGGTGGTGGTGGCGGTCCTCCCCAAGAGCACATAAGAGGGCTAATTTCCTGAAGCCAGTCTGTTTTATAGATACGGGAACAAAAGACGCTGGAGGACTTACCTTGTCCTGAAGAAAGTTTCTCTTAGAACTCAAGTCTCCCCGTTCTGGGTCTACATGCTCTCTTTACTACACCTGGGTGGTCGTAATTGAAAATGTTTTGCTTATGTCCAAACAGAAACCATTTTCTCTGCATTGATTTTAATGATGTGTCTGTGCCTGGGGCCGATGTCATGAAAACAATGTGTCTGCTTAAGAAACTGGAAAAGTCAGCATTCAAAAGGCATTGAAGTCCATTTCAAATGCCTCCCATATGTGACTCCACACGTATCTCTTCTCAGTCTCAGAGGCCCTTCTCCCCTTGGCTTTTCTGGTTAATATATAGATCTATCAAAAGGGGGCTGTTTCTTTTCGTATTGAAAAAAAAAAAAAGGTTGTATATGTGAACACAAGCAGGCACCTGCCTCCACATGTGTGTCTGTGTGTGTGAAAGAGAAAGAGTTTTGTGTTCACCATACCTCTTAAAAGCAGAGTGGCATCTTACACATTTTGGAATAGGCAGCTTCTTCCTGTGCTTTTGATGTTTCCTGGGAAGTCCCTTAACAGCATGCCACAAAATTAATCTTTTCCTGTTTGCCAGAGGGTTGCTCTACTCTATTTGGCTCTATATCCACAAGCATGTTCTAGGAAGCCAATTAGACTAGGTGAATAAGCAGAATTAAAATATACCTACAGATGAACTCAAGCTTACCAACAGATGGTGAAGGACTTGGGACTCACTTTACCTGCAGCCTCCTGCCCTTGTGTAGTAAAGAGAAGCAGATCCCAACCCTGCCACTCTTTGTTCCGCCTCCTCTGTGCCGGAGCCGAGACTTTCAGGAGCATGCACACCTGCCCTAGTTAGTGTCTTCTGCAAGTCATTAGGGAAAAGCACTGTGTGTCTATCAGTACATGAAAAAACTACCTACCTCCAATCAACAGGTCTTATTGCAGAAATGGGCAAAAATTCTGTTACGGGGAACTGAGCACCTTCCTTCTTTTTGTGAAGGGGTCTCTCATGAAGAGATTTTATTGCCATCCCTCAAGAAAAGAACTGTCCCTTGCAGATTCCCACTCACTCTGCATATTTATCAAACACGCCGAGAAGTATACCTGGATGGCACAATAGTCTGAGGCTAGAAAGGGTGCATGGGTTTGAATCTCCACCAGTCTCCATCCTGCGAATACTTACAGACATTTGTGAGTGCTGTGGACTCTGCCCCATCAAGAAATGAACCCTCAGTAAAGGCTCCCCACTTCCTGGCAGGCAGTAGTAATACTCCTGAATGAAAACCTTTGGGCCCAATGTCCCCAGTCCATATTAAAGCAACTCCAGGGGCTCCTTGAATTTAGGTCAATATTAGATCAAAGTATGCAAATTTGGAACACTTTGTTCTAGCCATCTATCTCACAATCATGATCTATGTGCTATGATTGGCTGCCTAGCTTTTACTACCATATTTTATCAATTCCAAATGTCATCTTTATGAAACACATGATTTTATCTGCCACAAAGGGGGAGGAAATCCGTTAAAGTACTGCTTTCTTTCTTAGAACTTTTGTTTTATACTGACTGAAAGAGCTCTTTTAAACTTATTTAGGCATATTTTTACCACATGCACAGATAAAAAAGAAAAATGACCGAGATAGATTGATTAAAGCAATGCTGTGACTGCTGCCTCGGCAACAAGAATGCTGAGATGACATGAATTGTAAGATACATCTCAATTTCAGGCATCTTAAAACATGTGTGTGTGTGGGGGGGGTGGGATGCATCTTAGAATCAGGGAAATACAATAAATTTATTAACTACACACGACTGCTAGTATGATATGGCATTATCTTAGAATACTGAATTATAGATTCTTTTATTATCACTACTATAGTATTGAGTCTTTTAATGATACCTTTTTCTATACTTAAAGAAATCATCCTGCCTTGGTATCATTTATCCTTTCACTAAACAGATATTGATTAGGAAAGCAGATAAGACTATTCTCATTTTATCCTCAGTTCTATATGCTGGGGGAAGAACGGCAGCTCAATGGCTACTACTTGGCTTTCAGAGTGAAGCCTAAGTGCAATGGTTTGGTTAAAATTCAACCCACCTCAAGCACTGTCCTCAAAGTAGCACTTCCTCAACATTACCTCTCAATTAAACAACCTTGAAGTCTAAAGGATCTAACACCAAACTCAAAGAATTTTTTTTTTTCCGAAACAAAGCTACCTTCTGATTTTTGTTTGTGTCAATGTTTTAACATTCTGAGCAACACAGGTCACAAGGTAGAAATCTTGGACTCAAGGTTAAGAAGCCCTTTTTCTTCTAGCCTTCAAATCTACTTGGTCAAGAAGCCCCTTTTTGTGTTTCCTTTAAAATATTTCCTCTCTCCCTCATCTTTCTCTCTGCCACCATCTGGGTTCGGCCTTCCCTGTCTCATTGGTCATCCTTTCTGCTCCATTCAGTCATGATAACCACTGCCCGACTAATCACCCTCAGTCTTTCAGTCTCTTAAACAAAAACTTGAAATGGTTTTCTTGGACTAAAGGAACAGATCTGATCTTCTTTTACCTCAACATTCTGATCAGACCAGATTCCTAGAGCTCCATATAAATAATTGCCTGGAAGTGACAACTTCCATTCCTATGGCAGACTCCTTTTCCTCTCTGAGCTGGGTAAGTCTTGCTTTTCCTTAATGAGACACTGAAGCATCGAGTTATATGGGCCATCTTCTCTAATTACTTCAGGACACATTGAGCTCCTTCTCTTCTAAGATTACACATTGCACCTCATTCAGTATCATATTCATTCAGTTCAGTTCCTACTCACTCATCGGTATGGTTAGTGATATTTGCTAATTAATGGCCAGTCATCATTGGATGCGGAGATTTTTGAGAGAATGGACCATGTCTAACACCACATAGTGGATAAGAAAGGATAATAGTATCCCTTGCCATCTAATCAATTCCAATCCACAGCAGTCTTATAATAGTAATATTTTATAAACACACACTGATGGTCTTTTTAAACTATGAGGGAAAATAGTTCTGAATCATTCAGTTTTTAAGGGAAGTCTTTTAATGTGCTAAGCACCAGTGAAAATGCAGATATTCTTTGAAGAAATCATAAAAGGGGAAATCATTAAATAAGGGTTTCAGCAAAATTCTTAAATATAAGAACAATTGTGTGCATAAGCAGATGTGGTGAAAAAAGCTGATGGTGCCTGCCTGGCTATCAAAAGATATAGCATCTGGGATTTTAAAGGCTTGAAGGTAAACAAGCAGCCATCTAGCTGAAAAGCAACAAAGTCCACATAGAAGAAGCATACCAGCCTGTGTGATCATGATTTGTCAAACGGATCAGATATCAGGCATTAAAGAAATAAAAACTGTATCTTTGTAATGAGGGGGAGTACAGATTGGGGACCCAAAGCCAATCTGTAGGTGAAGCAACATCCCCTTATAGAAGGATCATAGGGAGGAGATGAGCCAGTCCGGGCACAGTGTAGCAGCAATGAAACATGAAACTTTCCTCTAGTTCTTCAATATTTCCTCTCCTCACCCTCCCACCCCCATCACGATCCCAATTCTGTCTTACAAATTTGGCTAGACCAGAGAATATACACTGGTACAGATAGGAACCGGAAACACAGAGAATCTAAGACTGGTCCCTTCAGGACCAGTGGTGGGATTGGTGATACTGGGAGGGTGGAGGGAAGGTGGTGTAGAAAGGGGGAACCAATTAACAGTGTCCATATATAGCCTCTTCCCTGAGGTATAGACAACAGGGAAGTGGGGGAAGTGAGACATAGGAAAGTGTAAGAGATGACAAAATAATAATAATTTATAAATTATCAAGGGATGAGGGAGGGGAAGCAGAGAGGGAAGGGAAAAGTAAGGAGCTAATACCAAGGGTTTAAGTAGAAAGCAAATGTCTTTAGTCTCATGAGGGCAACAAATGTACAAATGTGCTTGACATACAATGGATCTATGTATGGAGTGTGATAAGAGTTGTATGACCACCCCCCCCCCCAATAAAACGTGGGGTTTTTTTTAAAGCACAATTGTGGGGATGGCCCAGGACTGGGCAGTGGGTCTGTTGTACAAAGAGGAGTGATGCAGCAGAATGGATGTGACAGAATCTAACAACAATTACAATTCTGACATTTTATCCCTTCAGCAACTAAGTATACTGTTAGTGTCTCTCTGTGTATATAAATGTATATATGTACCACATTTATTAGTGCTTTGAAACTCGCCTTCAAAGCTGACAACAAACTCCTATACATCTATCCAATGCAACAAGATTTTCTTAGCCCCAGTCTCAGAAATTTGGTAAAGGTTATTGTTAAATATGACAATTATTGTGGTAAAATGGCACAGGTAGCAACTATGTTGAAATAACAAGGAGAAGAAGCTGTATATTTGTTTATAGGTTTTAGCTTTATCTTTTACAATACGATTGAACTTATGCTTTAAAAAAAATGACAACTCTCTAAATGTCCCACAAATCTCAAAATTCAACCAGATGAACATTCATGACAGCATATCCTCATGATATAATAATAAACTGAATTTCTCAAAAAGCTTATGAGATATGCATATGTATTATTTCATTTGGTTATCACAAGAACCCAGAAAAGGTATTATAAGGCAAGGCAATCATGGTTCAGACAGGTTAAGTAATCTGCCCACTGTCTTTAATAGGCCACTTATCATCATGCTTCTACCATTAGGACATGTCCTGGTTTCAGAATATTAACTGCAGGAAACAAAGGAATTCTACCATGTGATCACAGAAACAGGTTATAAAATATGTATGTAATTTACTGCTGCAATGTGTTTCTTAAAACCCAACTTTCTAAAGGCGGCACCTTTAAGATACTATTTGCTAGTATTAATCACAGCTTCTACGATCCTTTAACTTTGTGGCTTAGTTATTTCAGTGAATAGAATTTCATATAGCATAGTCTTCCTCTAAGAGAAAGTTTTAGGAAACAATATATTAAGGATGTTGAGACCACATTTCCATACAGAAAATTAAGTAGAGAAACCAAACAACAGTACAGATGACTCAAACATATGCTTTGAGATAAAAAAATACAAAACCTTGTGTGCTTTCAGTCCCTTTGAGCATCATCTTTTAGAGATAAGTGAGTGGTATTGATGAAAACACAGAGATATATGGCTATGTGTTTTTCACAGTCTTAGAAGCAATAGGGAATAATGGCAATAATGAAAAAATTGCCAATCAATATTCTATTCCTAAAATATAAGATGTAAACCTAATAAGAGATCACCTAAATGAAATCAGGTAAATCAGTATTTTTAAAAAATTTGTAGCTTCAAGCTAACTCCTCTAATTTATATATTAGTCTTACTTTACCTAGTCATTCATCAAACACAGGTTCAAGTCTTACAGGCTAAGAGGGAGGTAAGACATACAGGTAGCAATTAAGTTATAAAGGTAGGAAAAGACCCATGAGAGGTGATCAACCAAATTCTATAGAAGAGAAGGTTGTGTCCAATTGTGTCCAAATCAGGTGTGCTTGGGGCAAAGCTCCGAAAAGGTCCGAAAAGGTCTGAAGAGACGCAGAAAAGACTCCGGGGAAAGGATGACAGTTTGATGAAAGGTGCCGAGATAATGTTTGTGTAAGGTTTGGGAGAGAAGAGTTCCGGGGAAGGTACAGTGACATGAAGATGGAAAGATGACCAGATTACAGAGAGCTCTGAGGGTGATGTTAAAGGGTTTAGACTTGCCCTAGAGGCAGGAAGGAGCCAAGGTGAGTTTTTGAACAGGGCATTTCTTCATGAAGACCAACTATTGCAGTGTGTGGAAGGGCTTGAAAAACTAATAGTTTGGAAGACACAAATTAATTCACTGATTTTATTTTCAATGGCTATTTAACGTTTGGAAGAAATATTAAATATCACTTTACTGGTAAGTTAACATCCTAGATCTATCTTTTAGTATTTATTTATTTATTGAATTTTTAGTATGTATTTTAGTATTTACTTATTGTGTTTATATATTTTGGGCTGCAGTGAATTGCAAACAGATAAGGGGTTAGGGAGAAGTGTTCACTGCGGAATGGTGACGACCATCAGAGAAAGAGGACAATGAGAGGCGGAGGAAGGACAGGGCTACCGACTCTCATCCCGATTCACTGAACTTTGACTCCACCGGTCAGATCAACACTTTCAATTCAAAGATTTCAAAAGACTTTGAAAATATTACATAATAAGGGTCCTGGTACATGCAGGTAACTATGATTATTCCCATTTTGTACAGGAATAAAGAGAACCAGAGTTTTTTTGTTGTTTTAATTTATTTTTAAATTTTTCCTCCAGAGTTTTTAATCAACTCATTCACTCACTGTTAATCCAGATTCCAAAGGAAAACTATGTCTTAAACTACTAGTTTCTTCTTTTCCTCTGCATTATTTTGGCATTATTCCCCAGTATTCATATATTGCTTAGTCAATAAAACTACTTAAAATAAATTAAAAAAACAAATGAGGAAAGAAAGAAAAAAACACACATTCCTCAAATGAATTGGTAGTTCAAATCCATAAAACTATGGGAAGAAATATGAGATTTACAGATGCTCACTTTACTTTGATACCCATTCAATTGAAACTAATAAATGTGTTAGCAAAAGGTATCTGATAGTGCAAATACTTCAAGATTTAGAAGGATGTGGCTTTTGAAATTTTTAAACTGATTGTAGTACAGTTGTGTGGTAGTTACATAATTGTTTGTCAATATGAAAGGATTAAAAGTAAAGGGATGGAGTCTAGTCAGTCAATCAAGTCACAGCCAATGAGGCCTCTGTGTGGGTATGGATTTCTCCAG
Source organism: Nesogale talazaci (assembly GCA_004026705.1). Taxonomy (NCBI): domain Eukaryota; kingdom Metazoa; phylum Chordata; class Mammalia; order Afrosoricida; family Tenrecidae; genus Nesogale; species Nesogale talazaci. The sequence goes on from PVJH01015034.1 coordinate 18,748, forward strand.
AGGATTCTGGGAATTCCTGTATTCCTCCTGGGAGGCAGTAGACTCTCTTTCTATAAGACATTGTAGCTGACAAGACACATGAAACTATACTGGAGCCTCAGGGCTGGAGAAGCCACATAGAGACCATTGCCAGTGTTGAGATGTTTACACCAGTGGATCCACAAGAATTCCCACTTACTGGCCTGTGAACTTCCTGCATTTGGCATCACTGAATGTGTTTCATGAGTCTAAATCTCTTTATAGATTGGTATTGGACATATGGACTAATATCGAATTATTGGATTTATGGACCAGATATGACTGGGATGGAATGTTTTTTTCAATATTCTGCTCTTCTTGTAGTATATAAAGTGCTTTCTTACAGACATTTCAGTGTTCATGAATTTGTCTCTCTAGTCTACCCAGACTAGTACAAATTGTAAGAGGACCAAACCAGAGTAGTGCTACAATTTTTTTTAAATACTATTAAATTAAACTATCAAAATGTGAAGCTATTGTTTTTCAAGACATCCTGTATCTAGGTCTCTAAACTTCTGAAGGCTGTGATGCCATCTCTTGGACCCATGAAGAATTTTGGGCTCTTCGATTTTCACTGTGTTAAAATGGCAGATTTGGCATCTTTGAGAAACTCAAGTCATACTATTTTTCAACGCTTAGTTTCTAGGCTGTAGGGTGTATGGGATAAGGTTTCCCAATGAAAATACCATAAGACAACTCTTGCTGTCCTCAAATAATAACCAGGTACATTGCTGTGGTGCGAAAGAATTAGTACAATTTTCTTCGACTTTTTCTCACCAATGCAGTAACTCAACACTTCATCATGAGCCCACATGATAGGCCTTTCTCTTTCAAGAAATTTTATTATTACCCCTTGGAAGTAAAAAAATAAATAAACAGACAGGTGTCATAACCTTCCAAGCTGACCTCTCTGTCTTAAATTTAAATGATCTGACAGATCCCATTGGAAGCCACAGCTTTGAATGAACTTTCTTTCTAAGGCACCCTAAGGCTTATAACACAAGCATATTCCTGACAGAACTTGTCTGATAAATTTTTTTTTACCTCATTGCCCTCTGGTGGGAGTGGGAGGCCCAGCCTTGCTCCTGGAGAGCTGCTGCTGGATTTGAACCGCCAAGCAAGTGGGTCGCAGTCCCACACTCAACCACTATGTCACCGGGGCTCAGCTCATCTGATTATCTTTAAAGTGGCTGTGGCAGGAGACGTACCCAAATGCACTACCATGTCTGATTCCATTACTGCAGCTTTCGTGGACATTGATTAGTAAAGTAAAATTCTCTTTTTTCCATTTATCTTAATGTTGCTTATTGTCCCTGTTTGAAGGTTCTTGTTCTCTTTATGTTGAAATATAATCCATATTAGAGGCTGCTGTCTTTGGTCTTCAGCACCAAGTGCTTCAAGTCCTCTTTACTTTAAGCAAGCAAGGTTATGTCATCTGTATATAGTGGGTTGTCAATGATTCTTCTTTTTCCTATTCTGAAGCTACATTGTTTTTAACTAATCATTTTATTGGGGGGTGGCTTTTACAAATCTTATAACAATCCATCATTCAATATATTAAACACACTTGTACATATGTTGCCATCAACACTTCCAAAACAATTTCTACTTGAGCCCTTGGTATCAGTTCCTCTTTTTTTCCACTTACTCCCCCAGTCTCACCCTCGTGAATCCTTGATCAATTATATATTATTATTATTTTGTGTCTTATTCTGTCTGTTGTCTCCCTTCACACCCACCTCTCTGTGAGTCATTCCCCTGGGGAAGGGGTGGGGGTGTTATATATCCAACTTTGTGATGGGTTCCCTTTTCTCCCCCTGCTCACCCCACCATCCTCCAACCCTCATGATATTTCTACTCCCACTACTTTTCCTGAGAGTTTTACCTGTCCTGAATTCCTAGAGCCCAACACATTCCAACAAAAATCAAGATTTTCCTCATGATGGAAAGCCTACCCCTCCCAAGAGTAAAAGCAGACCATGTAAGGCATGGATTGGGTAGATATTCCTTCCCAAATTACCACCTAGAGCAAGTTGTACAACCTTGTACAAACCAGATTCTCCACAAGCACAAACTGACTCATTGTCCTTGTGCGAGCAATATTCACATGCGGTCTTTTAGGGCTGTGCAATTAATCAAGAACAATGATTCTTAAAGCAAACTCTAATGATGAGATACACTTCAGAATAAAGGGTAAGGAATTCCTTGCAAAGGGACTAATCTGCACAAAGAGCACCCCAAAGACGCGCCAACCCCTAGGCTACTGTGCCACCAACTACAGGCGTCCAAGTGTCCTTCCATTAGTTCTGCCCTAAGTAGGACACCTAATGATGGACAGCTTCTTGAAAACCAGTCACCCAGGTCAGCAAGTCCCATCCATGCCCTGCCCTCCCCTGCCTCGTCTTTACAGAGCAACACCACCCAAACCGTGCACAGCTTGTCTCTAACACAGAAGTCCTCCCAGCAAGTATATGCAGGGCACTTGACTGCTCAATGTTTTCCAAAAATGTTTTCTTGCTTTATGTTTTAAACTACTTAAAAAAATTTTTAATAGCCAAATGGCAGTCAACGTTCATTAACAAGCCTAGCTTTTTAAATTAAGATGCTGCTTTCTTTACAACTTCAGGAAGGACTTCTGATAAGGACCTGAAGTTCAGATGAAGCAATGCTCTAACTTCTGTATTATCCAAATTAATTTTACTTTTCAAATTCCCATATGTGACAGACTGTAATGCTAATTAAGGAGATTCCATCTACCTGGCTCCATGAAATTTCAGGGGCCTATCTGTAAGAGAGTGCCTGTACATGTATCAGTCAATACTGTATTTAAAGATAGGTATTGATCTCTATCACAACTGTGAAATCACACGAGGAAAATTTCCTTGTAGAGGACCATGCCTCACTATAGGTTAAAATACATCAAGTCACCTCTCATTAAGAACCCTGTAGTTCAGCGGAGAATCGCCCCAGTGGCTTTACCAGGCTGTCCTCGTCAAGGATGCAGTCGGATGCATCTTTCTCCTGTGAGCTGGCATCAAACTACCAACCTTTCAGTTTGCAGCAGAGAGCATTAAAACGCCGTGCCCATAGCACTCCTTTTGAAATGGTAAGTAGAGGGACAGGAACCCTAATGGTGTGGTGCCTTGCCCAATGGGCTGCTAACTAGAAGGTAAGCAGTTCGAATCCACCAGATTTTCCAAGGGAGACCAAGGGGGTTGCATATTTCTGTCATAATTTACAGTCTCAGAAGCCCTCAGGAGCAGTAGTGCAATCCTTTTCTGTCCTACAGACAGGAACTGACTCAATGCCACTGGATTTGGTTTTAGTTTGTAGAGGGATAGAAAACACATGACATTGTAAGACAGGAATTTAAATTGTACCTAAATATACAGACTCTCAAATTTATAGGAAAAAAAATCAAATATAAAAATCATTTTCTATGGCCTCGTCTCAAAGGAAGGAGCCCTGGGAGCAGAGTGGGCTGTGAATGGAGGTAGTTAATCACAAAGTCAGTGGTTCAAACCTGCCAGCCACTCCTCATGAGGCAGATGAGGCCATCTGCTCCAGTCTAAGATTGACGGCGCTGGAAACCCACAGGGGCAGTTCAGCTCTCTTTTCTAGAGTGGCTATGAGTCAGAACTGACTAGATGGCAGAGTTTTGTTTTTCCTAAGGCCTGAGAGTGCCGTGGCTAAGCACTCAGTTGCAAAGCAGACGGTGGGCAACTGCATCAAAGGAGAAAGTGAAGTAGAGACGGTGACTACGTAGATTGATTTATCCACTCAGTGTATTTATTTCTACCCTTTTCCTAAAACTAACAGAAAAGGCTATATGTATCATGAAATGAAACTTCAACCAACCAAAGAAAAACCCAAAATATCCAGGCAACAAACCAAGTGCGACAATACAGATGCCAATGATTTTCACTGGGACGCCCGATACTATCATTTCTGAGTGGATGGAACTCAGGTGACACAACCTTATTTTGCCAAGTAGTGTCTCCATGTTTGGTTCCCCTTTGAGCCCCACACATAAAAGTACAGATGTTAACCTAGCTAAGAGATTGTCCCAATTACAAACAAGGCACACCTCATACGAGGGGCCACAGTACAGTATAGGAGATCACTGTCTTCCATGTTCCTGAATCTGGGAATAAGCATACTCTGTGCCTAAAAAAATAACAATGTGGGGATGACGCAACTGTCTATCTTGTCCATGAGGAGAGGGCACATGGGAACACTCAATGAAGGGGATGAAAGGAATCCCTCTTTTAGGAAGAGAAGCTTGGCATTGTGTGAGGATTGGGAACAGTCTAGGAAAGTCACAATTAAAAAGAAGAAGAAAGTTTGTCCTAGTGTATCCCCTTTTTTAAGGCCCTTTCTTCAGAATTGGCAACTTCCCATCAACCGGTTGCCTGTGGGGTGCTGGGCACTCAGAGTTCCTGCCGTAAAATGGTATGGGACTTTCTACAGGTAGTGGCCAACACCCACTAGACACTGTGACACACTGTTGCCACCCAAAAACACTCTTAATGGACTCCAGAGTTGTGGTAAAGGCATGTCCTTCCAGGTTTTCCACAGCTGGTGCTCCTGAAATTTTCCACAGTCAATGTACTCCTGTGGTTAATTAGTTATCTGAACAATTTCCATGATAGAAAGAATACCTGTACATAATTAGACTCATCTTTGGTCTAAACAGGCAGTCTTCCCCTTCGTTAATTCAGAAAGGGCGAAAATGAGAATGGGATGAGTAATTCTCACCTGATGAAGGAGTCTCTCTAGCGTAGATCTTACCCTCTGAAGAAGAGAAAACATTACATTTTTAAAATACAGAGAGGTGAAAACAGGTTGGGAGAAGAAATTGAAAAGATGAATTGCCTCAAGACATGTAAGAATAACTTTCACTTGAAAACGACCATCAAGAAACTCGAGAAGAAAGATGAAACTAACGAAAGAAGGCAAGTAGTTCTGTTTCTCACCTTCATGAGACCATTTTCAGCAAATCAGTTTGTTAAATTCCACTGAAGCGCAAGTGCACACACCACAGCCCTTCTTCTGGGATATGTAGTCATACAGAAGCGTGTGGGTAGATGCCAAAACATGTGTGGACATGCAAGCCTTTCTCTAGAAACTCAATGTTCTGAGCGTTAACGAGGATTAATCTTGTGCACACATGGAGAAAACTGGTGGTTCGACACATCCAGTTGTCCTTCGGGTTATTTTTGCATTCGACTCTATAATTTCTTTAATTACTTACCGTAAAGCTCAGGAAAGTGCTCATTATTTGTCATTTAATTCAGGAGGAAAAATAATTGAACATGTTGCCCTGCCCCATGCCCCATCCCAGGCCCCACTCTTCAAAGTGTCACTGTTCATCTGAATAACACAAGGAAGCCAGCTACGGGGCACCCTGCATAACGAGCCATTCATTATGGACGCTATTCCAGAAACTGGCCCTGCTCCAGAGCTATGATAAAAGATGAATATCTCAGATGACAAGAAGCCCCAATCCCTGCTGAGAAAATATCCATATCACTGAGGCCACTAGATGGCACCTATAAAGAAACAGTCAACTCCATGTTGCCACGATGACCAGGACTGTAAGAACATCCGTTTGTCCCTACTCTGAACGTCACTGAATACCCGGTTCTTTCAAAAAACTTGTAACCTCAAATATCAATCTATGGGATGAAGGAATGGGATAAAGCTGTATTCCTGTAGGACAAAGTCAAATCCACTGCCACGGAGTCACCCTTGACTTGTCGTGACTATATGGTGTCCCTAGAGGATGGAGGGAATTGTTGTGTCAGGTTTTCAAGGCTGCGAACTTTACAGAGGCAGGGAAGTACATTTTCCCCCTGTGCAGCAGCTGCTGAGTTAGGGGGACTCCCTATTTCTACATTGAAAAACAACGACGACACTGCCACTGAGTCTGTTTCAACTCCTAGCAAGCCCGTGGGAGAGCGTATAACGGCTCCAGTGGGTGGCAGAGACTTGACATCTTCACAGTACCTGACAGATGCATCTTTCTCCACAGAGCAGTGGCGAGGTTTGAGCCCGCAATTTAGGATGAACAGCCCAAAAGTCAGCCTTCTCCACCACTAGGGGGCCTTATATTTCAACCTAGGACCTATGAATACACACAATACTTTTTTTTGGGGGGGGGGGGCTGGGGGAGCGGGAGCTTAGAAGATAAGCAATATCAAACTCTTCTTGACATTCAAGATGAAAATCATGTACTAGCTAGGTAGCAGCTATTAGAAGTAGCCACGATTTTCAGTGGAGGACACTTGAGCTTCAGAGAAATTCTGTAACTTCCCTAAGAATTCCCTCAAGGAATTTTACCTGGCGGAGATAGCTTATAGACCCTCTGAACCAAAATTTTAGTTAAGCCTCTCTCACGCAATCCTTCCCGATCACCCGTTTGTTCACACATGGGTTCCATGCACACTGTATAGAAAGTTAATGCTTCCTTTTACTACTCTCTTTCCCAAACGGGATCACTCCAACGTACTAGTCATACCATACCTGCCTATTGAATAGGACACCGGTCAATGTGCCTCATGGAGATAATCTGTTAATGATGGTAGAACACGTTCCCCCGCCGCAGATCTCTTAGGGCATCAGAACAGAACCACATGCTTTTCAGGCAAAAAACGGCAACTACCTAAAACCAACGTCACTGGAGCAAGAACAGTTTCAATCTGAAGCCATGTGCTAGTGGAGCTTTCCTGGTGGCAGAAAGCCTTTCTTTTGCGTATCATAATCTACTCAGAATCTGGAGACTTAGGCCCCGAGGCTACCCCACTTGTGACTCCCCCCATTTGTTCCATTGTTCAAGACGAAAGCTGAGGGACTGAGAAAGGGGAAATAAAGTGATGGCAAGACAAATTTTCCCACAGAATCTCATTCATTCCAAGAGTCACTCAATCAACTTGCAAAGTCTGCAAACACAGAACACATGGCCCAGCACGCCGAGACAACGCAGCGGACTCTCAACAGACCATGCCAACGAGAGCAACAGAATCAAAAGAGGCAACAGAACAAATGACCTGGAGCGGAGCCTTCACAGTTACCACACTGGTACCCAGAGGCCCTCGAGATCGATGGCAACAGCAGAGTGGAAGTGGACCCCACAGCCCGCCGCTGCAAGCTGATGCACACCTGTGCTGACATCTTGCCTTAGGTCGCAATGGCACAACAGCCAACCCCTTGTTTCCGGCAATAGCCAGCCATTGGCAGAAAGCAGACTATCAGAGCAGCAGCTGCACGGAGCCTGAGAACGAAACTGGAAATGCCTGTTGTGAAAGTCTCTACATGGATTTTAACAAAAGCAAATGTGTGTTTGTCAGTGGTGTGTCAGCCAACTTTGTGCAGTCCACCCTCTGCCCAGGAATTACCTTTTGTATAGGTTAGATATCATCATCAATACAACTTCCCAAGTGCAATTATTTCACTTGAGGGGAGGAGGCATGACTTTTCTTTTTAAAGTGGACGTCAAAACATGTCCTGTAAAAAGATCGTCCATTTGGATTCCGGCCACCTTCTGGCCAGGCTCCACCTACCACACTTTTCGAGCCAGTGGAGCTAAAGGGCAGCTTTGTGAGCCCACTGTCTACAGACAGAAAAAAATAAGATTCAGACTCATTCTCTCTGCCCAGAATGGTAAGACATTACAGGAGCACGACCCAAAATATATGCACTGTGGAGATGTTATCTAGGTCATAAATCATCTGTTTTTACATGATGCCCTATTTGCACAATGCAGGAAAGTGCCTGACAAGTTGAAGGGAGAATTCGGGCAATATTGCATCATAGCTCAATGTTTACATTGTGCCCTAGAAGTTTTAATCTATTTTAAATAGTACTAATTATTTCACTACAAATCTTGGTGGGTGTGTGTGTGCGTGTACAATGCAAAATCACTCCTTTAAAGAGCATCCTCTTGGAAGCAAGAGTTTCAAACTTGGCAAGACTTCTTCTGTGATTTGGGGCATAGCTCTTGAATTCAGTCCTGGAAATAATATTAATAGTTGGGGAAAGGGCGTTGACAAGTGGGTACCCTGTGTTCTGTAGGCAATTTTCTGTCTTAGTCACCCAGGTTGTGTTCTTTAGATCCACCATTGATAGCTCTGTGCGCAATGAAAGGATGTTCAACTTTCCTTGCCCAAAGTTCCACAAGTGCCAACGTGGGTCCACTCCATGGATGTCACTCGTAAAAGCCCATGGCCCATATGAGCCATTATTTCCACTGGTACTAAGGTCTGCGCCAGCTCTTGGAACTGTGCAGCATTCCGACGGCAATATGAGAGACAAACTAAAAGACTAAGCCTTCACTTAAGAAGTTTACCTCTCATTTCTCACCTTTCTATCTCATACATTCTTTGGGTGAGGCTGTGTCAAATTCCTTGGTTAAGGCACTATCAAAGAGTGTTGGTGGGAAAGTTCAAGCCCTTTGCAGATTAACTAGGCAGAACCTATCAAGATTATAAATGCATTTTCCAGTTGGCTCAAAAGTCCTACTTCTGGGAATAACTGAACATATATATGTGCACATGAACAAAATGATGTATATGTAAGTTTATTAATTGCAATGAGTTATGCTAATCACAAAAAAAGAAATCCACTGGAAATAGCCCAATTTCCAGCTACAGGGAATTAGATAAACTATAGTACATACTTAGAATAGCATCCATGTCATGGGAAAATGGTTAGCTCCCCATGCACTGAAGAGAAAGCTTTCTGGGATATATTTTAGTAATGAAAACAAGATACAGAACAGTTTATCTCAGGAAGAAAAAATGTACAGATTCATATTCACTTGCATTTCCATGCCATACAGTATAACCAAGTCAAAAGCAACTGATGTAGAAGATCATCTGTAGTTGGTGTGCATTGACAGGGGGATTGAGTGGGCAAGAACAAGAAGGGAAAGATTTCTCAATGTTGAGTTTTTAAAATATCATTTTGATTTTTTAATCAGGAAAATGAACAAACTATCGATCTTAAAAGTAGCTATAATTTAAAACAAATTTTAACCCAGTGCTTGTCTTTTGCCTACGAACCTTTGTTGATCACGACAACCATTCTTACATTGCTCTGGTTCAACAAAGAACTCCAGAGATTGACACCAGTCCTTCTGCTGACATGTCTCCCAGTAGAGACTACGGTTATGGAATTTGTGAATACCACCTGCTCAACTTCTAGGACATTTCCTGGAAGAAACAGCCAAAAGTAGGATCTTTGGGTATTAAAGATAGCCCCTCCTGCTGGGGCTGAAGACCCAGATTAAGACCCTTTGTCTGCCCCTTTCTATTGAGCTGACAATCTGAAATAGCTTGTAGTCAACCATTTCCTAACCTATAAATTAGACTAATTTAGGGTATACTCAGGGTGAACGAATTCGTGGATCTTGCCACCTCATCTAACTCATTGTACTGAGGTTAAGAATGCCTGCCTGCCTGCCTGCAGCCACTATACCAAGGCATGATCACCAATAGAAAAGGGCTTTGTCAACTGCAAAGGGAAACTCTACCAACAATTGTGGTGAAGCATTGTGGCCAAACACAAACTGTGAGGGAGCCCCATAGTGAAAATCCTGAGCCATTGACATATGGGGAAGAAAGAGCATTTCCAAAAGACAGACTCTAAACATAAACAGAAAACACGAGCAGGCTCACAGAGACTAGAGGAGAAGACATGTGTTTAAATGACTCCATATGAGGTCATCTGCGATGGAATATTCTACGAATTCTGTAAAGCCTTGTGGGAAAACATTTGAGAGAAAACTGCAAGGCTACAGACTTCAGTATGAATGCAAGATCAGTGTCAAGTGAATGAATGAAATGATGCCCCTAATTCTTTGTGATCACTACTCTACTTGGTGACATGGGCCTGGGATATACAAGGAGGCATCTAACTTACCTCCAAAATGAAATGCAAACTTCAAACACTTCTGAAATACGCTCCCTTTGGACCTTTGCCCCCCAATTTAGAGAGTGAATGAAAAGCCACTCTAAAAAAGCAACCAAAAAAAAGCCAACCAAACCCTCTCATGTGCACATGCAGAGTCATCTGGAAAGCAGACCTCCCGTTATTTGCATGGCCAAAGCTGCGCCACAACACTAACCTCATCATGACAACACAACGGTTGCTTTCATCACCATCCTGAAGGGAAACATTCCACAATGCTGGCAATAACCGCATGAGGAAGTTCAATGAAGGTGCCCTCACTGGTCCAACTCTCCAGACGTCAGCTTAGCAAAAAGCCCGATTGCTAGAGAGCTAGCTAAACAGAGCGTCATTGGGAGCTCAGAAAAAGCAGCAAGAGACTCGTTTCCAGTTTGCTGAGGGAATCTCTATTTGTTTAGGGCTACTCCAGTTGGGTCTAAGCAGCGTGGGCTAACACAGAGCATTCTGGAACCACCTTATGGACGAAATGATGAGCCCAGAGTTTGGGACATGCCAAAATAACGACGAGGCCACTTTGGTTGGATTCCACATCCTTGTTTCATGGCAGACCATCCTTCCTTCCAGATATTTTTCTAGGAAGTGTACCACCATGTTATTTTTAACCCAGGGCTTTCTTTTGTATGAGACATTTAACCTTCCCCCGACTGGAAATAAAAATGTGCACCTGATGTGCAGACTCCCAAGTGGCTACAATGCGGACCAGATTTTAGTGGGGCTTCCAGGTTAAGAGTGGCGAGGAAGACAGACCTGGCAGTCTGCTTCAGAAAATCCTCCATGGGAAACTCTACAGAAAACAGGTCTCAGATACACCCACCACTGTGCTGATTTTAACTAATGAGCTATTCATTTGCTCACGCAGCAAAGGTTATAGGGACTCACAGAGTTCTGTTGTACTTTACTACAGGAAAATTCATCTTCAAGGCTGCTTCATCTAAAAGAGGAATAACCGACTAGTTAACTCATAAAGGATTCTTCAAATGACCGAATCCCCACTTAACTTGTCACAGATTTTCAAGAGGAACAAGGAAACCGGGGAGTGATGGAGGTGGCCACACACTCTCAGCTGCTACCTTGCAATTGTTTTCAAGAGAAGTATTCCAGTGTTGCCCAAAATGGCCAGTTCTGCATGGCTAATCATGAGTCAGAGGTTTACAAAGTGAAAAAAAAAAAAAGTTTTCAGGGCTCACAAGGATAATGAGCTGAAATGTACCAGGTGTGTATCACAGCAAAGCTACAAGCTCGTGTTTCCTCAGCAGGGCTCTGGGCATGGTTAAAGCTGAAGGTCATACCAGCCCTCATAGGAAGACAGCTCAGCTGCAGGTCATGTTTATCCCAAGAGGACAACAAAGACTCCCGGATGTTGTTTCCAGCTGCTTTCCTGCCTCTTTCCCTTTGATCGCTACCAAGGTCACCCATCCTTCCATGGTCAGGCTATTCACGAAAGCCTTTCTTTGGGATGTCAACTTATCAAGCACAGTTTGAGAGGGGTGCAGCTCAGGCTCCGTGTAAAAATTGCTTTTTAACTATTTCACTGAACATTCTGTGAGCACAGGTACCTGGAACACCAGGTGAGAGGGACTTTCCAGTTGGGGAAACTTTACTATTAGGAGGAAGATAGCTGAGTAAGACACAGACACTGGCAATGTCAGTAAAATGTAGTACATGATGCAGCTGAGGCATGTGGCAAGCAGCAGCCCAGTAGAGGAGATGAGAAAGGGGGGCAACAGCTGCAAGGGAAGGTTGTGGGCGGGATTCTAGTCAATGTCGATCCTACATTGTTGAGGATCAGCGTGAGGACCTGCCTATTCAGAGCTTAATGGTGCAAGATTCGGGAGCAAATAGCTGGACATCACAAAACTTATCTCTGGATATGTACCCAGAAATGGTTATCCAATCAGAGCTTTCAAAATTGATAAGGACAAGCCAAAATCATTTTAAAAAATTTTATCCCAAGGGTGGAGGGCCTATTTAACCACTTAGCAAATATTCAGAGGCTGCCTACACCCGAGGTAATCTACAGTATCCACTTTGTCATATGGAAGCCAATCTTGTCTTTTCAAAGGGTTTCCAAACGAATTGGAGAGTCAAAACTAACATACTTGGGGCTCAGGAGGAAGCAGACAAACATCAAACTTACACAGGTAGCATACTTATTCAATAGACCTTATTATCATTCTTTTTTTTTAATGACCATTTACTTAACTCCCTATTATGATATATAGAGAGAAATGAATGTCTCCTCAATCTACCTCTTTCTCTCTAGATTGTGAATTGAGAACTGAATGGAAATAAGTTAGCAGATGGGGTCAAAACACAGACTCAGCTTTCTACCAGCAAATGTGTCTCAGGGAAACTGGTGGTGGAACACGAACCTGGGACCTACACCACCCACCCACAGTTGGCAGAGAAGAACTGAGAGCAGAAGTTGTGAGGGTCTGCAGCAAGTAAGCCCATCACCTACCAATTACTGCATCCTAGCTGGAATGCCAAAAACCTTCTAATGTTTGGGTCTGGATGGCCACAAAGACGAGAGAATTCCACACAACGCTTCACCACTTTGCGTTACAAGCTAGACAGGAGTATCAAGTAACAGAAAGAAAAGAAGGGTCCAGAGTGCTTCTCTTTTACTGTCTAGGAAGCGAATTTCCTCCTGGACACAAGGATGGGGGAACATGGCTTCAGCCACACAGAGTTCACATAGTTTGTTCAAAATCACAGATCAAATGCACATGTGATCCCTTAGTTCTAGGATCAAACCTATCATCAGGAGCACAGGACCATGTGCTGCTTTATAATAAAGTTTCTAGCTAGGAAATGTTGCTGCAAAGTCAAAAGATTATCTCTGAGTAAGTTATTTTAGAACACGGAACTAGACTGACAATAAATACTGGCAGAGGATTTGTTCCAGAAAAGACACCTAGAGATTATCCATATATTTGACTATGAAACTATATGATACTGATCAGACCACCATAAATGACCAAAGGTTCAGTCACATTAGGTTTATTATACATAGAGATTTCTAAATGAAGTAGAATTGAGCAGAGTGAGTCTTTAAAAGAAAAAAAAAATCAGCAAGTTAGACTCAAAGGATTATTTAAAAACAAAACAGCACACCAGAGTTTTGGTCTTAACAACTTTGCTACAAAGTGAAGCAAATTTAGGCAGGGAGTGTGCTGATGTGGCTTTATACTATTTGGGCACTAAGTCATATAAAGTGTTCTTTTGGGACTGGAAAGCGCTAATAATAACAAGAGTGGGTGAAATACATTAAGCATTTACTACTCCAAACACTGTACTAAGCACTTTACATGTATTAATACATTTATTCCTAACACTACCTTGTTAGGGATTCAAGGCACAGAGGAGTTAAGTAACTCACTCACAGATTCAGTAAGGGACAAAGCTGGAATCAAACTCGATCATAGAGCCCTCAAATATTGACCCAGTACTTTTGCTCTCACTGGAAATTTCATGACACAGAACTCTATTCAGCAGGTTTTATATCTCATTCTTGTTTAACAAGGCTAAAATTCCTTTCTAATCATGCTCTAATCCAAGTGTTTGGGCAATGAAGTCAATGATAACTCTGTCTAAATGACAGGATATCCAATTTATTTGGCTTCACATTCAACTATTCTCAAACTCTACTACTTATCTAGCACCTGTGGAGGTTTCTAAATGTAACACAGGCCTAAACTGTCTTCCAAAGCAATACATTTCTTGACCTTCACCAGCGAAACACTGTAGGAATCTGAATGATAACAAAGTAACTCAATTTTGTCCAAGTGCCTCAAAGTGCACTGGGCTAGGACAAGGCTTCATAACCCCTTATTTCTTAGGAAAGAAATGGTGAAGGTTTCCCAGAGTTTTACAAGACTGCCCCTGAACAACGACCAGAGGCTCTGGGGGATGCTCATGCTTTAAGAAAATGGCTGCCGGAGAGGTGATGGCCAGAAAAATAAACTGATAGCCAAGGATGTGTATTTAAACAATGTTTTGTTAGTGATAGTGCATTTTCATTACTGAAAAAGTTTATCATTTTCTACTAATAAAAGGGCATCTTATATTAATTTTCAATCACTTCCTACCTAGGATGATTTCTAAAAATTATTCAGTGAGATAGACCCAACACAGAAGCATCTCCTTGCTCTGATGACCCTTTGTGATGACTCTGGACCCGCAGGTGAGTACAATGCACAATGCCAGAGCAAAGCACAGGGATGGGCAGGCGGAATGGCCTTTCCATAAGGAAACTTGGGAATTCTTCCTTGGTCATTTTCAATCAAGAACAAGAATTTCCCAGGTGGGTGTTACAGCGCAGAGAGATGGGAGGTCTCTCGCAAGGTGCAGAACTAGGGGTAAGGGGAGCAAGGCTCTGATGCTCTCATGACTAGATCAAGTAGAACCAAAGTCACTGCCTTTGAGTGGATTGCAGCCCTGTAGGGCAGAGTAGGTTTCAGAGCCTCTCAATCATGACAGGAGCAGAAAGCTTCTTTGTCCTGTGGAGCGGTTGGTGGTTCCGACCACGGGCTGCAGTTGGCAGCCCAGCACATACGTAACCCACCACAGTAGCGCCACTAGAGTGCTCTCAGGTTGAACAGCACTGCCTAATTTATGTATTGGAGTGCGATGATGTCAGATACTGTGAGGGGAAAAAAAGCTGTCCTGCATCTTGCTTGCATTTACACGAACCATTTAGACATTGGTGGGCACACATCTTTCTTTGCATTCGATTTTGCCACCAAAAGCTGAGGACGGCTCAGGCCCTGGCACTCATTATTTACTGCTTAGGCTGGCCCTGAGGAGGACAGGTGAAAAACAAGACTATTGGCTTGGTTTGAAGAAGTTGATTCTGATTTATGCAGCTCTCAAGTGTGTCAGAGCATGTTTCTCCGTGGCTGATTTCTCAGAAGGGGCTCACCAGGTCCAAGAAGCATAGTAGTTACTCACCCCAAGGTCAGCAATTCAAACCACCAGCCACTCTTCGAGAGAAAAATCGGGCTTTTTACTCCCGTGGTCTCAGAAAGCCTAAGGGGCGGTTCCATTCTGTTCTGTGAGGGGACTGTGAGGCGGCCTTGATTCCAAGACAAGGAATATGGTTTTTCTTTTCTTCTGAGGCACCTATGGGTGCCTTGGAAACACCAATATGTCAATTAGCTTGAGCATGTTTAACATTTTCGCCACCCAGGAACCCCATGAAAAGCACAGTGGAATCTACAACCACTTCTTTTTTACAGTTACTTCTTAACTCTCTACTTTCTGAGATTTTCATGGGAATGACAAAAAGTTTCGTTCTTTGTTTCAGCGGGAGGTGAAACATTTCTGAGCTCATGCTGCCAAATGACGCTCTCGTTTATTGGCATACATGTAGGATTCATGACCAGTACTACAGGTGCCTACTTGTCCTACATATTTAAGTAAACTTACCCCCTGACTTTACAATGAGGGGAGGGTGATCCATTGGATTTTAAAAGTTTCTATCACTTGATAAAAATTTTAATTTCATTTTAATTTAAAAAACATTTTACTTTCTATTAAAATGATTAAAACTAATCATTTTAAGCACGTGAAAGGCTAATGTTTAAAATCAAGGTAGGATTGGCTCATTTTTCATTTTCATTTCCTTCCATGGCATAAACATAAAACCAACTTCTTGTAAATGTAAGCATTTTCACAACTTATGTTTCTTTAGGGGGGAAAACCCCCACAGAGAATATATAAATACTTGTCAAATGAAAGGCACATTCCTAAATACTAAGGGACCCAAACATATCCTTGTATGTAAGAGAAAAAAATTCATCAAGAAAATCAGTGGAAAGGAACAGCATCTTTGGTCCAGAAGTTCTCCTTTCTTGTGTGGTTTTTCTTCAAATTGCAAAATGTTTAAAGACACTGTCTATCAAGCATTTTTGCCCTCTGCATTAGGACACTATGAAACTTAAAGATTAGGAGCATAAAAAAAGAAGAGATCAACTTCTTAAAGTGAAATAAGTTACTCCTAAAATGTTACAGTCAACAACTGAAAATACAGGATGAGACAGTTCTAAACTCATAGGTTTTGTTCGACAAACACTCCCTCCCCTTGCTACAGCCCCTCCCCCGACTCTCCACCCTCAGGTCTCCTTTGGCTCAAGTCCACAAATTGGAAACCCCACGCATACCTAAGTCAATTCTGACTCATAGAGACCCTATATAGGTTTGTCAAGAGTGTAAAATTTCCAACCACTGACATTATAGCTAATAAATAGTCCAATGTTTACCCATCAGCATCACCAGAGCCAGTAGGTGGAAGTGGACTCATAACCGGTAAAGAGACACTACCTAGCATAAGGTGATATTTGGTGAATTGGCGAATTAAAGAATCACCCCCAGTGGATAACAGGCCTTCTGATTTTAAAAAGAGACACTGAAAGAGGAGACCACATAGAAAGAACAAATATAAATTATGTGATTAAAGCAGAGGTTGCAAAACTGTGGATCGCAATCCCTTTTGGAGTCAAACAAACCTTTCACAGGGGTTGCCCGATTCATAACAGTACCCAAATTACAGTTATGAAGTGGCAACGACAATAATTTCATGATTGGCGGGTCACCACACATGAGGAATTGTATTAAAGGTCACAGCATGGGGAAGGTTGAGAACCACTGCCCTAAAGGAACTGTAAATGGTCAACTGGTTAGCTTTGCTAACAGACACTATTAAAACTTGAATGCAGTATGACAGATGACAAAGAATAAATATTCATGAGTATTATCAGCTTGTTGTGCATCCTCTGGTCGAAACTTGCATTTTAATGGCATCTCCATATTGGTTCATATCCAACTGTTCTACAGAAAAGCAAGATAAGTTAGACGGGAGTGGGGGAAGCACCTCTGTCCATATTATAGATGTTCTATTAGAGAAGGAAAAGAAAGAAATGGAATGACTGTAGAAGAGCCTGCAGAACACTTGACAGGGTTGGAGAAGGGGTCATTTCTTTGACGGTTTACATTAAAAACAGAGACATGTTGGGAAACTACTATTGAAAGAGTTCTTTTTTTCCAGAGAGAGAAGGTAAATGTTGAGAAGTTATTCTCAATTTAGCTGTTGAACTGTCTCTCTTACTAAAAAAAACCTTAATGTCAAGAGTTAATTTCTTAAACACCTTGTGCATTGGAATCTGATCCAGACTCCTTTCTCCCCCTGCCTAGATGTTCTATTCTGTCTGACCCAAAGGAAAAATTGCTATTTTTGAAAATCCATAGGGAAAAGTGTAGCACTCTGCAAAGAAATGGGCAAGATTTCTGGTGTTTGCTTCAAGCCACTGCACATATTTCAGGTAAAGGATTCAAAGGCAAAAATATATGGTTGTCGTCATCAGGATAATATGTGAACTAAAAATAAGGAGCATGCTTATGTTATAATCAATACTTCAGAAAAGTACAAACGTCCTTTAGAGGTACGCCTTTCCTAAAAGGGTTTCTGCTCTGCTTAAACATCTATAATAAGAAATTGACTATATTCCAAAGAAGTCTCTTTCTCTGGATTGTAAATCCCTCTAATAAAGTGCCTAGTATGTAGTAAGCATTCTATATTTACATAATTAAACAATAAGCTTTTCAGATACGCTATCCAAAATGCAAAAACTAAATCCGCTGCCACTGAGTCGTTTCCAACGCATGGCAATCCTACCTATGAGAGAGTAACTAGTCCAACTGTTCCTTAGGGTTCAGAGACAAAGGCTTTACGGGAACAGCCAGCTTCCTGTTTCTCCCAGGGAGCCAGCTGATGGGTTTGGACTGCCAATCACGTTTAGTACAAAGGGTGATTGATCAAGGTTCGCTATTTCCGACACGGTATCGAACTCAAAACCAAACTCACTGCCGTCAAGTTAATTCTGACTCACAGTGATCCCATGGGGCAGACTTGCCACTGTGGAATTCCAAGGCTGTGACTCTTTAAGCGATGAGAAAGCCTACTTCCTACAAAGGGGCTGGCGGGCTTGAACCACTAGCCTTGTGATTAGCAGTCCAATCATAACCCACAATGCGAACAGAGCTCCTTCGTATTCTACACACGACACGTTGTTTACATCACTGAGTCCAGCTCTGTTCCCTGTTGCTGTTCGCTGCTGCTGAGTCGGTTCCACTACTGGCGCAGAAACACGCACTGCTGGACCTGCACCAGCCTCACAATCGTTCCTGTATTTGAGCCCATTATTGCAGCTACTGGGTCAATCTAGCTTTTCAAGTCTTCCTCTTTTTTGCTGCCCTCTCTACTTCAACAATCAAGATGTTCTTCCCCCAGGAACTGGTCTTTCCTTATCACATGTCCAAAGGACGTGCGTGAAACCAAGTCTCACTATCCAGGTTTGTCAGGAGCACTCTGGCTGGACTTTTTCCAGGACAGGTGAGCATGTTCTTTTGACAGTCTGTATCCTTTTAATATTCTTTACAAACACTGTAACTCAAAAATATTGATTCTTCTTCAGTGTCCCTTATTCAATGTCCAACTTTCATATGATATGAGGCAAATGAAAATACTTGCTCTCATTGAAAATACAGACCTGCTTTCACACTGTCACCAAATTGATACTGGTTCATAATAAACCCTACAAGACAGGGTAGAACTGCCCTAGGGGTGGGGGGTCCAATACTCTAGCTCTCTGGAGAAATGGACAGTCTCATCTTTCTCTCATGGAGCTGCTGGTGGTTTAGAACTGCTGACCTTGTGATTAGCAGCCCAACTTGTAGTCACTATACCACCAAAGCAATAAAAATAAACTTATTCCTCCCTCAAGCTAATGGTCAGTCAAGTTTATGAATGCCACCCTCTAAACCAGGGATCTTCAAACTTTTTAAACAGGGGGTCAGTTCACTATCCCTCAGACTGTGGGAGGGCCAGATTATAGTTAAAAAACAAACAAATCAAAACTATAAACAAATTCACTGTGAGCCCAGGATGAGTTGGCTGCTAAGCAGGACAGGCAGCGGTGGCAGAAACACCCTGTGGGTTGGATAAATGCCTCAGTGGGCCGCATGTGGCCAGCCTGCTGTAGTTTGAGGACCCCTGTTCTAAACAAACAAATACACGTATGTGGTAAGTATGGTTTTCAAGGCAGTGACCTTCAGGAAGCAGATCAGTAGACCTTCCTTCAAGGTGCTGCTGGGTGGGCTCATAACCAGCACCTTTTCATGTAGCAGAACCATGTGCACCTGCTCAGAATACCGGTCTTCTAAATAAACATATGAAGGGCACATGACACTTATCTCCACTTTTACTTGCCCCTCCAGCCCCACGCCCTCCCACTGCACATTGGACATTATAATTGATTGGAACGTATTTTTCTCATTTAGCCTTGGTAGTTTCAGAACTCTTCTCAACCCCACATTTCAGGTAGCAGATAGAGATGCTAAGCAAGAGACAAACCTCTTGCTATCTCAGCCTAAATTGTCTTTTCCCCCATCTCATTCATTGTACATTTTCCAGCCACTTTTTCCTTAAAATTGTTTCAAATGCTTTATCTACCCTGGTCACAATATATGAATATAGTCCACCTTGTCTGTGATGTGACTAAGCAACCATGACCTGAAGATAATATTCCAGCTATCATTCATAGGCAGTCCTAAAGGACTAAGGAGTCCTATTCCTAAATTCATCTTGATAGCAAAAATTTTATGTAAGTCAGAACAGTTAGGTATGGTTCACATCTAAACCCAATTAAAGACAACTATTTGTCTTAGTATATGAGGGGGGCTTCAAAAGTTTTCAAAGAAAATACCATTGTCTCTTAATTCCATTTTTCCATGAACTTTTTGAAGCCTCCACTTACAATACATACCAGCGGTTCTCAATCTATGGGTTATGACCCTTTTGGGGTCAAATGACCCTTTCATGGGGGTTGTCCTATTCAGAACAGTAGCAAAATTACAGTGATGAAGTAGCAATAAACATAGTTTTATGGTTGAGGGGTCACTACCACATGAAGAACTGTATCCAAGGGTAACGGCATTAAGAAGGTTGAGAACTAGTATACAGTATTTCCATATACCAAAGATATATTTTACATAACAGAGTAATAATATTTTTTTCAAACTTGCTATTGTGAATGGGATGAAAGTCTACAGAGTAAATTAGTTCTCTATTCAAAACCTACACACATTTTTTTTCATGTCTGTGATCAGAACGCCCAGAATGTAACTTCACTTATTGCACTTCCGTGTTTGGGTTCACTTATTGCTCTTCCTGTGTTTGGGTTCACTTATTGCACTTCCTGTGTTTCGGTTCACTCATTGTACTTCCTGTGTTTGGGTTCCATTCCTCCTTTCCCAGCCCTTCTGACCTTTGTCCTTGAGTAAAAGCTGTTCTTTTGGTCTCAAATGGTTGATTATTCTAAGGCGTACATACCTCACTAATGTAATTGTTCCCCTATAGACTGGTCTTAGTTTTTGGACCAAAAATTGAGCTTGGAGTTGAATTCATTCCACAGCTGAAAGATAACTAGGGCACAAAGTCTCAGGAGCTCCTCTAATCTCTATCCACCAGTAATAAAGAAGCATTTTCATTGAGGTGCACCATAACATAGTGCTCAATCGCAAACACTGATAGGAGTTAGGTTGGAGCCCTGGTGGTGCTTCATGATAAACATTGGACAGCCAACCTCAAGGCTCACAGTTTAAACCAACCAGATGCTCTGAGGAAGGTTATCTGCTCCTGTAAAAATTTATAGCCTTGGAAGCGCTATACAGCATTGCTATGTGTCAGAAACAACTCAGAGGGAGTGGGCTAGGGTTTGGGGGGACTGATATGGACCTCACCTTCTTAATACCACAGGCATTATGGGTTTGACTCATAACTATGAATGGATACAAATGGAATATTCATAGCCTTAGGACTGCCTTGCTTAAAAAGTGAGGGGCAAGAGGAAGTACTAATTTGCCGATTATATATCTCTTCCTCTTTTATTTAAGAGCCTTGGTGGTACAGTAGGTTAGGCACTAGACTTTTAAGTGCAAGGCCAGCAGTTCAAAACCACCAGCAGTTGTATGAGACCAAGTTGAAGCTTTCTACTCCCTGTAAAAGAGTCACAGTACAATCTCAGAAACCCATGGGGCAGTTCTACCTTGCCCTTAAAAAGTCAATATAAGTCAGAATTGACTGGATGGCAGTAAGTTTGAATTTTAGAATCTTCCCTAGCTAGATTATTAACTCCTAGTCTCAACACTGGAGTCCCCTATAGACTCAGCTACTATAGTAGGGTTAATGGTCCAGTTCTAGCCAGAGGTATCTCAGAAGAAAGGCCTGGTAACCCGTTTCCAAGTATCACCCATTGAAAACGCTAAAAAGCACAGCTCTATTCTGACACACAAGTAGTTAGAACCGATTTGACAGCAACAGTCAGTCACACCACCAATCAGAACTGAACTTTACCCCCAACACGCAGCTTTCCTTTCTCTTCGCTGCAGATAATTTGTCCCTACTCTAACCTACTTATTTTTGTTTGTTTTGTTTTTTTTTTAGGCATCACTGCCCTCAGGTGGTGGGAGTAGGAGGCCCAGCCTTTGCTCTGTGGAGCTGGAATCGAACCTCCATCCCAGTGGACCGCAGTCCCGCACACAACCACTATGCCACCGGGGCTCAGCCCTTAACCTACTTATTTTTAAACTGATTTATTTTATTGTTGGGTTGAAACATAGGGTTTTACACTTAAGTATATGTAAATGATATGGACTCTCTCTTTCAACAGAATGACACGTCTGCTGGCTTCATATATCATTATGCTGAGCATCATTTGTGCCCGCAGACACTTTAACGGTAGGCATGCTGGTATTGGATTTACTCTCACCATGTTGCTTAAGAGAGAACACCTTTGAGAGTTGGGGACCACAGACTCTGCTTGATGAAAAAGTGGTCTGTGTGTTCAATATGCCCATTATTTCAAGAAATCAGTGAACATGCAAGCAGATAGAGAAACTTGCTTCAATTTGGGCTCAGTTGCTGTTTTCAAACACTCAGAAAGGTGGGAAGGAGGCACCTAAAAATGCAGCCACTGCTGAGGGTTGCACCTCCCAGACCCCAACTGGTTAGAGGGAATTTCATGTAGCAAAACTACCAACCACTAAACTTCTCTATCGACCTATTTCTGCTTTCTCAGCCATTTCCCCCCCTGGGGGTAGAGATCCCCTTCCCCCCAGACCGCCCCCCCCCAACAATTTCTACATTTGATAAGGGCATGAAATATAGATTATATAATGACTTTCTGGTTGTCAGGGATAGCATGGAAATTGGCACAAATTCTAAAATCCCCGAAGCACTGGCATCTAAAATTTTGAAAACACCTTAAACAAAATCCATTAGAAAGTTTATGGTTCCTGTCTAACTCAGCTGTAACATTTTCTATTATCCAGTCAATTTTACGAGTGAATCAAATTATGCCAATACATTTTTTTTACTTCACTCAATTAAATGTCAGTTACCACAGGTAATGGAAAAAGAGAAATATGATTTATCTTATCACTCCTCTTTCCTACTATGGTCTCTTGCAGGAAAGCAAAATTTGTAGATAATTACAGTTTCTTCATTGTCTGCATTACTACTTGGCATCTAATGCAGCTATTAATGCATTCATTTGCTTTATTTTTTATCCATTTGTTTATTCAAAACACACTTTCAAACTGTCTTCTCTGTCACCAACACTTTTCTGTATGTTAACAGTGGGGGCAAAAATGAATTAATCACCAATTTTGACGTAAAAGAATATTGAACCAATCTACAGTACCTGGTTCCTGGTTCCATTGCTACTTGTTTGCACGACCCTATATATGTGTGTGTATATACCTTTATCTATATGAGGCTGAAGGAACGATATGGCAGTGTTTCCTTAAAGCAGGCATCCTCGTGGCCCACCATGGACATTTATCTGGCTGTTGGGTGATTTTGCCACCCAACAAGGCTGCTTGTCCTGCTTAGCAGCCTACTCATCCCTGGTTCGCAGTGAGTTTGTTCACAGTTTGTTTGTTTGTTTTTTAACTATAGTCCGGTCCTCCAATGGTCTGAGGGACAGTGAACTGGCCCCATTTAAAAAGGTTGAGGACCCTTGCTTTAAAGATTAGTGCTTTGGAAGCCTGATGAGGCAGTTTTAATCTGTCCTTTAGGGTGGGGTTTTTGTTGTTGTTCGGGGGGTTTATAAGTACAGCCAGAATGCTCTTTAGAGGCCCGGATCTCAAGACTTCATCTCATGTACTTTGGACCTGTTGTCAGAAGAGGCCAGTTCCTGAAGAAGATCATCATGCCTGGGAGAGTGAAAACGAGGAAGACCCTTGAACAGATGGGTTGACACAGGGACTGCAACACTGGGCTCAGGCATAGGAAGCCTTAAGAGGATGACGAAGGCTTGGGCAATGCTTCGTTCTTTGGGGCATAGGGTCACTATGGGTGGGAGTTGACTCCTGGGTTCAAACATATGAATCATTGTGAGGAGGGCCGAGGAGCCGGCAGGGCTTTGTTCTGTTGTCCATCAGGGTCACTAAGAGTCGGAACCGGCTTGAGACAATCCTTATGACTTCCTTCTCTTGTGTCATTTCTCCTTTTACTTTTTGGTATTTTAAGATCACGCTACAGATCTGACTCTTTTCTTCTTCATTCTTCTCAAATCAGTAAAGTTAAATGGGATTACAGATCCAAAACATTGTTACTCTACTCAATTTACTTCGTCCTAATTATATCCCAGCAAGTGCAGTGATTTACCTATGACAAACAGTAAAGTCAGATCCTTTGGACTCTATGTTGCAGAAGAGAAGAAGTATTAAAAAGAAGCCACAGGCTGAGTCTCGGTGGCGTATGTGGTTGAGTGCGGGACTGCGGCCTGCAGGCTTGGCAGTTCAAATCCAGCGGCAGCTCTCAGGAGCAGCACTGGATAGCACTCATGACCACCAGAGGCAGTGATGCCTCCCCCCAAAAAAGAAAGAAGGCTAGTCCCTGGTTCCTAGTAGGCTGTTTTATTTGTGGCCGCAACATTACAACGCAAAACAAACCCAACTTAGAACGTGGTGCATTTACCTAGTGTTTATATGTAAACATGGTATCTGCTAAGGAGCCCTTGTGGCACAGGGGTTCCACGTTGTGCTGCTGACCACAAGATCAACAGTTCGAAAGCCACCAGCCGCTCTCAGGGAGAAAGATGGGACTATCTACTCCCATAGAGAGTTAAAGTCTCAGAAACTCACAGGAGCAGTTCTACTCTGTCCCAGCGTGTGGCTAAGAGGTTGACATTGACTCGATCACAGGGATTTTGCCTTATTATGGTGTCTGGTTATTTTAAACCCTCATCTATAATCCTCCATGCATTCAGCTCTCCCAACCCATTATATACACAAACAACCCAGCACTACCATCTAGAAAACCTGACTTATGGTGATCCTCAAGAAAAGAGTACAACTGCCCCCCATAAACCCAAAACCAAATCCACTGGCTTCAGGTAAATTGGAACTCTTCATGACTGTAGGGTGTCTGGGAGGGTCAATCTTTATGGGAGCAGACAGCCTCATTTTTCTCCCAAGGAACAGCTCTTAGGTTTGAACTTTGGAAACAGCAGCACCAGGGCCCCTTTGAATTGCCCCATATCAAACCAAAGCCATGACCAGAGTCCATCGTGACCCATAGTGACTCTAAAGGACTGAGCAGAACTACTCCTTTGTAGGACTCAGGCTATAAAGTTTAGAGTGTCAACTTTTACAGGAGCAGGAAGGATCACTTTTCTCTAGAAGAGCCATCGGATGGTTTGCAACTGCTGACTTTGTAGTCAGTGGCCCAAGCAGGACCCACAACACAACCAGGAGGTCTGGAATCACCTCATAAGGTTTAATCAGTATTTACAGAAGCCACCAGCTTTATCTTTCTCCAGGGGCTGGCAGAGTTGAACCATTGGCAGTTTGGTTAAGCAGCCAGATACTTTAACAACTGGATCACCAGGGCTCCTCCATATACCTCCTGATTCTGAACAAGGTAGCAAAGACATCCTAGTAAACTCCAACCTTGGGGAAAGGTGCCCTAGCGGTGTGATTGATAGGTAATGCACTGAGCTGCTAACTGAAAGCGCAGCAGTTTGAACCTATACAAAGGAGACGTGTGCAGGCAGTATGTTTCTGTGGCAATTACAGCCTGGGGTACTCAATGGGGCTCTCCTGTCTTACAGAGCCAATAAACATCAGAACCGACTGACAGTAAATGTGTTTTATAGGTAACCTTGGAGAAACGACTTCATATTGCAAGTAAGTCTTCGGCTGGTAAAGCTGGCAGGTTTGTTCTCCAGTTGGTGCTAGTACTTTAACTTTGGTGGGGTCCTTAAATTCCTTGGGATTACACACTTCTGTGACAAACAGCTTAATTTCATTCACGAGTGTTGTCATGAAATGCTAAGTTGCTGGTCCAGGCTTCTTTGGAATTGGCTGATTTTTAGTTAAGTGGCTTTTAAGTACAATGCGATTTTATACTTCCTGGCTATCATGTCTTTAACTTCAGAAAGTCTCTGTTGCCTGTCCTCGTGCCCGCCCTCCAAAATGCTAAGGCCTGTCACAAACACAGAAGGTCGTCATAAAGTTTCGGTCAGACCAAAGGAACCAAGATGAAAGCACATGTAAGAGCTACTAGGTTCTGTAAGCTTTCAAAATCAGGATATTACCACCAGGACAACCAATGAAAAGTTCTTTCAAGTGAACCTTTGGGAAAAGCTACATAACAGTATTCTCTGGTCTTGCTGGAAATAAACTTTTACTTTATTATGGCTGTCACTGTGGCTTGTAAATTTACATTGCTTCCTTACACGCTCCTGGCAGCTCCCCTCCCCCAACTTAGCTAAAAGAATCTACCCTCCAACTTCATCTAGGACTGCCTCATCCACATGGAGCTTCTAGAATACTCGGTTGGTTTTGTCTCACCACTCCCACAGTATTTGTAGTACAAACTTGAATACTAAGATCTCATCAAAAGCTGCCATTCTCTGTATCTGATCTGATACCCATGATTTTCTATGGAAATGAGACTATCTTACTGCTCCACTTGGAGAACACACCCATTTACCACTCCTCCCCTCTCCTCCCTCCCCTCCCAATAAGGAACACTGGTGGCAGTGTGAAATCACCAGAGGGCTCTCCAGCAAAACCAGCAGCGACTCCATGGGACCAAGACAGGGCTTTCTACAATCTTTTTTTGTTTTTTTTTGTTTTTGTTTTTTGGGCATCACTGCTCTCCGGTGGTGGGAGTAGGAGGCCCAGCCCCACTGCTGGAATTGAACCTCCGTCCCAGTGGGCCGCAGTCCCACGCACAACCACTACGTCACCGGGACTCAGCCCCTTTCTACAATCTACAAGGCAGTACTATCCTGTCCCATGGGATCACAATGAGTCAGTATTGCCTTGATGGCAGTGAATTTGGTTTGGTTTGGTTACCATCACCACCCCGCCCCCAAGACTTTCTAAGTCAATATATTAATTAGTGCCACTATATTTGCATCTGTCATCAATACTGAATCCATAAATTCAATAACTGGGTCCACGACATGTCTAAGGGAGAAGTGACAATATTCTGTAAAGCCAGAGATGCACTTAAGTACCAAATTATTGGTGATAAAATAATCCTATTCTTTAAGTGGATATTTAAGGTGACTTTCAGGAGACATATGTCTAAGTTTAAAAATATTAAAGTCTCCCTTGGTTTCCTTAGGGTTAAACCCTACATGCAAATGTCATGGGAATTTCATTTGTCCCCATCATCTATTGTTGAACATTATCCCACATTGAACTCAGTAAAAGGAGTCAGTGTGTAAGCCATAAGCTTGCTCATTCCCTTTGAAGCACATCTGTCCATGTTATCCACCCTAATAAAGAAAATTTATCACAACTCAACTTAACGTGATTCTTGTTCAAATTATTCCTTCCTCCACTGAACAGCCAGCATTTAAACGGAAGAATTCTGCTGAATTCTCTCCCTGATTCCTCTTTAAAATGCAACTCACAGCTTGAGATCACAGAGCCTGCCAGGGGCTGAATGGCTGCACGAGATGGCTGAGAGTCCTTCAATTAAGCAGCAATTTTGCAATTAGTGGAAACGGAGTGCTCCATAACAATTGTTTGAAAACAAGTCAGGACAAGTTAGCAATTACCCTATTAAAGGGACAGATTTGCTTGCTTTGGGCTAGGCAAGCCCCTCACGCACAGTGGAATCTTCTCAGGGGCATGCAGGTGAAAAATCCTGTATTTGTCACTAAAAATAAAGTCAGTATTAAGGCCATCCTAAGTGGGAGTGTCTTTCTTATTTCATCCCTTTCCTAAGCAGTTTTTTTTCCCAGATATCATCCACGTGTTATACAATTCACCCACAGAAAGCATACAACCCAATGGCTCTTAGTACATTCACAGATGGGGACAATCAGCACCACAATCCATTCTGGAACATTCTCATCACCGCCAAATGAGGAGTCATATATGTGCCTTCCACTTTAAAAGATACCCAAGAGATAGCTATCCTAAATGCTCCTGCTCCCTGTTGTTCTTCAGGAAGTCTAAATTGTTCTTTGCTTTACTCTGAGACGAAGTTCCTAATGCCTTACAAGGTTAATGAACGACTGGCAGACCCTTTTGCTTAGTACAAGACTAAGTCTAAGGCAGAGACCCAAAGTTGCTGGCTGTGTTACAACACACAATTTCACTACCTGGATATAGAGGGTGTGTGTGTGTGTGTGTGTGTGTGTGTGTGTGTGTGTGTCAGAGAAAGAGAGAGAGAGAGAGACAGAGAGAGAGAATATTTACAGAAGGCTTTAAAGATGAAGGGGGGAATGTAAACAAACTCTTTGCTATACTATTAGGTGGGCGGGCTCAGTTTGCTCATGTGCACAGCTACAAACCAAAGCTATTTATGTTAGGAAGATTATCAATCACTCTCAATTTGACTATTGAAAAGCTGGGGCTCTTAACAATTCCAGGAAGAAGGGAGTAGATTATATTCTAATGGTGCCTCTATTAAACAAAAAGGGCAGAGACTCAGCCAGGATTTCAGAAATCTGCGTGATCCACAGGACTTCCTCCCCTCCCCCATTTAAAACGAATCTTGAGCAAACACCCAGAGCCACTGCTTTAGCCTTTGTCAGCCATCAGGCAATTGGTTCGCATGACATGAAAATGAATCGCTTGGGGTAATCACTGCATTCTAGGAACGTGACCATTTTCTTGGTTGTCTTTTTTTGCAAGTAAAATTTACAATCATTGAAGGACACTGTAAAAGAGATGTCCTAACTGCTCGACTTTCTGGATATTCATCTCTGAATCTATTACTATCCATTTCAACATGAAAATGGCCTTAAACATTACTTTTAAATGAGTATGATGTCCAGGAAATAACAGCTTTGAATAGAGTATGAAAGATTTGAAAGGTATGTGAGAAATTACAGTTGTTTCGCTTTAAAAAAAAATTGATGTCTGAGTGTGTCTGCAATGTTCTAAGACTTCAAAACATGTAAGAAAGTCTTGTTTATTTGGAAATAATTTCTTCCTGCTTATATCATTTATAAATAGAGAATATTCTGTAATAACTTAAAATAGCCCTATATACATAATGCTTCTGGTGCTATACCACTGATTATTGGTCGATGTTTGCCGATATTTATCACATTTTTAAAAATAAAGTTGAAGAAAAAAAAGACAACTTTATAGCCCTGGAATTCCAGTAATGGTAACCGACGTGCTTTGAATTCCAGTAGATGTTATGGTTACATTTCAACAAGTGTCTCTTTCCTTTCTCTTACTTCTATGTTACACCAGAGGTAAACTTACGAAAGAAAGAAACGCTCTCAAGCCCAGAACTTGCGGAATTAGGGCATAAGAGGTAGTTCTTGCTCCCAAAGGTTACCTTTCCCAGTGCCAGCACTTTCCAGTTTAATTTCCTACCAAACATGTGATCCAGTCTGTGCAAAAGCCTGAAGCGCCTGTGTCCTAATCTCCACGTGAGGTAAACATCCAGGGCATTCAGGATTAGCCTAATTAAAGCTATAATTGTTCCTCAATTTAAAAAACGTAAAACCAACTTCAACGTGTTGTTTGAACTTATAACAAACTCATATAAAATACGTATTTAGGATAAAAATAAAGGGTCTATTTTCCAAGAAGTTGATCCAGTTTGGGGGAGGGGTTTCTTTGAATACCATGTGTAACTACTTATCAACTTTCTTAGTTATAGATTGCTTTTCCTTCCCAAAGATCTGTACTAGGCAGATTAATAAACGCTCAGAATATATTACATATATATATATATATATTCTTGCATTCTTGTCTGAAAAAATCTTCACTGATGGCTGCTGGTGCTGAGAAGTGAGTTCAAAACGCTTCTGAACGCACTGCCTTCTCATGGACTCCAACTCAAAATGACTGCAGGACCCTAAATGAGATGCAGGTGGCATCTAACCCAGTAGAGAGGCTTCTAACAGTGGCCTGCCCAAGCACTCCCCACCTGAAGAACACTATGCTTTGTCACCAAAGAAGCGCAGAGATATCCGTCGCAAGCCATTTGCCCCAGGGAGCAGGATGCACCAGGATCATTCAACAAGTCCCTCGCACAACTCCCAAAGGGATCCCACAAAACCATTCCAATCTACTCCGCCACCCCCACCCCCACTCCCCCACCCCCAGAGCTGTGCCTGGCCGCGTGGCCGGCAGAGGGCACCCTCTACCTTCCCTAGAGCTGCTCTCCCCGCCTCTTCTCCTGGGACCCGCCCCCCGCATCCCTCCTCGGACCCCCATCTCCCAGCTCTCAACCCCCAACACGCAAACCTTACATCCCAGCCAGACGACTCGCGATCACCCCTGCAGCTGCAGATCTCTCCTCTTGGGGGTACCGCTGGCTTGCAACTCTCGCCTACCACTCCGCAAGACTCCTTAGCTGCACCGTGGGTTGCGGCTCCGAGAGCCCGGTGTACCACAGAACGAAACCCACCCGGTGCTGCCCATCCTCACATCTTTGCTGTGGGAGCCCATTGTTTCAGCCAGTGTCATTCCGGCTGCTCGCAGGAGCTCCCTCTTTTTCTCCGACCCGCCCTCGGTGACTTGCTTCCCAGAGCAGCTCACGCACCGTTTTGGTCCCCCACCCCAGCATCCCCGAGACCTACCAAGTTAGGTCCCCTGACCCGCACCCACCCTCAGCCCACCAACCCTCTATGGCAAAACTTTTAGGCCCCTGGAAGGTGCCCAAGGGCGGGGCGCGGACTGAAAGAACGGGTGAGCCACGCCAGCCTCTGGAGTCCCACATGCCCAAGTTTTCCAAGCTACTTTAGCCTTGGACTTGTAAGTCCGCCTCAGTCTCATCTCCAGGGGAACAGGTGATCGTCTACAGCTGGGCTCGAGCCTCGAAGTCGAGGGTGCGCACTGAGAGCGCAGAGGTGCCCCGAACTCCTCGTGGGGACCGTCCAATCCTTGGGAAGGCTCCCCATCCCAGCCTCGCCGCACTCACCTCCGTCGGAGTTCCCGCAGCCCGGACCTCGCTCGGACCCTTCCCGTTGGGGAGGCTGTCAGGGAGTGGCGGGGACTCCCTCTCGCAGCCCCGAGGCTCCCGCACTTCTCCTTGCCCCCTGCCAGGACGGGCTTCCCGGGGTCGCTCTCCCTCTGCGTCACGGCTGCCCCTGATTCGTGGGGTTGGGGAACAAGCCCCTAGAGCAATTCCAAAGCGCTTCTCCCGGAAGGAGGCAGGCAAGAAGGAGTTCTGGCCTTTTCCCACAACTTCGGGGCCCACCCGCCAACTTTCCCCCGCGCGCGCGGGCGAGCGTCTCCCGCGCCAAGCCCCGCACCCGGTTCCCGCCTACCTCGGGGTCCACACAAAGCTCACGGGTCCCCGGCGGTGGGCTCACATTGTCGTCCCGCTCCCGGGCCCCGCGCCCAGCCCCAGCCCCCGTCTCGCTGTGGCTCGCGCCGGTCCCACAGCAGCTGGAGTCCAAGTGTCTGCTCCCAGCTTCCCGGAGGGTCGGCGGGGGGCGCGCCCGGCCGGCTCCACGGCCCCGCCCGGGATCCCGCGGCGCCACCGGGTGCGGGACGGCGCGCGCGCGGCTGCGCCCGGGCGCGGCGGCGACGGGGACCGGAGCTCCTGCCTGCGCCCAGCACTCGGGACGGTCATTATTTA
This sequence comes from Nesogale talazaci, assembly GCA_004026705.1. Taxonomy (NCBI): domain Eukaryota; kingdom Metazoa; phylum Chordata; class Mammalia; order Afrosoricida; family Tenrecidae; genus Nesogale; species Nesogale talazaci. The sequence continues at coordinate 49,874 of PVJH01015034.1, forward strand.
GCTCTTCGGTTGAGCTTCCATTGGTCAAACGGCGCCGCCCCCCTCCCCGCCCGGCTCGCCCGCGCCACCGATCCCCTTGCGGGGCGGCCGCTTAAAGGGAACGCTGCGCCTTTCCCCCCGCGTGGCTCTGCCCGGGTGCCCGTGGGGCCGGCGCCGCGCGCCGCCCTCCCCAGCGGCCGCCCAGCCGGGACTCCGACGGCGCCCGACGGGCCTCGAGCGCGCGCCCGCGGCAGCTGAGTCGGGGCCCGGCCGCGCGCCGGCCTCCGGGGGAGGCGGAGGAGCCCCGGGTCCGGGGAAGCCCGCGCCCTGGGCGGTAGCCCGGAGACCACGCGTGCGAATCCGCCGCCCCAGGGGGCTACCTCCCCTTCCCGGGCCGCCCCTCCCCCCCGCAGGCCGGCACCCGAGTTCCGCGGGAGAGGGCGCGCGTTTCCCGGGCCCCGGGCACACCTTCCCGCACCTTCCCTCACGACGGAGCCGGGCGGCCGCGAACACACAATGAAATCGCGCCGAGCATGGGGGCTGCGGGTTCCCCGGGACGCGCCGACGGCCCCCGAGCGCGCGCACTGACCTCCCCGGGGGTGGCCCAAGAGGAAGTCAATCGAGCTCCTCACGGCATGTTTTATTAATGAACGCCCCCAGATAGCGTTACAGCAAGTTACTTGCTCGGGCCGGGAAGCCGCCCGCCCAGGCAATGACAGACCTCCCCGCCAGCCCCACGCCGCGAGCCGGCCGGCCAAGCCGAGACCCACGGCGAGACAGAAAGCGCACCCACCTTCTCCGTCACTACTTGTCAAAAGTAAACATCAAGCCAGCTGCTGGGGAGAGACTTCGGCCCGAAAACTCTCAGACTCCCCCCCCCCCTCTTTTTTTCTTTCTCCACGCTGCCTTCGTTTAAAAAGAAGGGGCGGCGGGGTGGGTTAGGGGGGGGTGCGTCTTTGGTGCCCGGCGGGTACTCCTTCAGTTCCGCAGCAAAGAAGTTAAATTATTGATCGTGGAAATTGCATGGCGGAGGGAATACTCGCACCCCCTGGGCGAGGAGCTCCATTTGATCTAGAGCTCATGCTCGCTAGCTCGCTCGTTCGCTCGCTCGCGGGGGGAGAGGCGGCGCGCAGCCCTCTCCGCGGTGAATGGGGAAGTGGGTGGGAGTCCACGAGAGGGCTCCGCGGTGTCTTGACGTGCGCTGTCATATGATACCTCCGCTGCCTCGAAATAGACACTCTAGTGCACGAATTACCAGAATCAAAATTCAGCGCATTTAAAATGATACATCTTTTATTAGAAGAGTTCCGTTCCAGGGCATTGCATGCTTTTGCAGATGTTTTCTCTTCCAGCCTTAGCAAACACACACGCGTAAGCCAAGGCTTTTAATAACGAACCTGGGCAGCAAAAAAAAAAAAAAAAGATAGATAAATGAAGAAGCCTTCGGTTTTCACCAGAGTAGGGGAGGAGTCGCTGGTTCCGTTCACCGCTTTCCTCTCCCCTTGGCCGCCGCCCCCACCCCCATCCCCGCCCCCGCCCCTCCACCTAACGGTTAACAGAAAGCAAATGGTCTTTTAGATTCTCCTTTGACGTTAGCCGAGACCCCAAGAGAAAACTTCAATGGCGCGGGTCCAGAGGACCATGTTCAATTAGTCACTTGACGAGCTCTGTCGACGTTCTTCCACAGTGGACCTGCTCGAAAGCTGTCGTTCCTTCCCACGAATTCAACCGGTTCGTAGGACATTCAGGCAGATCGTAAAATGTTAAAATGAAGACAAGACCTTAGGACAGGGCTCCCTGGTTTAGGGTCCCAGGACCTCCTAGAAGCATAAAAGTCCCTTGGGAGTGTGTTGAGATGCAGCTTCTTCCTTCCGAAATTGTGATTGTATAGGGGTGGAGTGAGTTCCAGGAATTAACGTTTTCAGGAGCATCCCGAGCAATGCAGATGCATACGATCTACTCATCCTCGGAGAAACATGCTCCCCAAAGGTGCACGAAGGATTATCCGAGCAAGTCTCCCATCCCCCACTCCAAATTTTGTAGTCTCTTACTTATATGCGTTGTTTAAGCTCCCAGTAATCTCCAGGGATTGGGACCTAATAATTGCTAAAACTCCTTGCTGTAAGGATTTCCCTTAAAACTCCAACGTTCATTTTAGGAAAGGGAAAAATGTATAAACAGTTTCCCTTCCTGGATGCTGAGCAAGAATGTGTTGTTGAGCTGAATGTATAATGTTATTATATACTCTGTTCAATTTACTTAAGAGTTTACAGTTAACAAAAGGATTTCAGTTGCATTTTAGGGCATCTAAAGGCGAGTGACAGATGTGATTAGTCTCCTCTTATAAATTAGGGACCCGAGGGCTCAGTGCCACGATATAATTTGCCCGCCAGCACACAGCTAAGTGGCAGAGTTGAGACGTAAATGCTCACTTTAAATACCCTTGCTTCCCACCACTTGAAATAAATGAAGCTGTTTCTTGAAAGTGTTATGGGACGTGTGATCATTCAGAATGGCTTTGCAAACTGTTGTCAAATTATTCAAATATATTCATATTCTTCAAGCGTCACACGTTTTGCTTTGTACCTCTGTCAACCTGATGGGAACACACAACCAATACAAACTACTCTCAAGCACAGATGGTGCAGTTTATTGTGGAATTTTTAATTTATATGAAATGTACCAGCTAACCAGACAGCGATAGGGAACAAAGTACAGTAAACTGGGCTTGTCCACCTCAAACAACCTCTGTATTGGTTCCTGGCAGGGGAAGCTATGCAGAACTATTTATTTTAGTATCTCAATATAATTTAGCAGGTAAGTTTCATAAAACAAAACACAAATGTACACTGGGTTTGTTTTACACAGGAGAAACCTTTGACCTCAACATCTTTTTTTTAAATAACTATGTAACTTTAAACTGATGCTTTTTTTTTTTGCAACTTTTGATATGCTTGAAAGTGAAGTCATTCACCTGGGTTTTAATTCACCATTGTGGTCTGAATATAGCCAGCACAGGGAAGCCCAGCATCTCAGTGAGTTTTCTCAATGCAGCACAGAGGGAGTTGCTGAAACTCTAATGCTTGCTAAGTTCACATTGCCAGCTCAGCATTTTTCCTGATGGGAAAGGTGTACGGATTTCTAATTCTTGTTGGATCCATGGCCACTACCAACCCCGTCTTACTTTTGCTCTCCCTTGACAGAATACAAAGGCATGTTTGTATCACTATTTTCCAGTGTGTGGTGCAATCTTACTGAGGAAAGGACAGAGGATTCAGAAATGTTACAAATAAAAGATCAAATGCCAATGTGGAGACACTTTCTGATGAATCAGACCTAGCAATCTCTCTGCCTTTTCTAAATTTCCTATATCTTTATTACATTATCACTCTAACAGTATGAGACTGGACTTAAAATATTTGTCCTTCTGTCTTAAAGTATATTTTATGCGGGAAAACCAGTGAGGCCAAGATGAAATAAAAGGTGTGTCAGGGCTTTGCATGGGATTCTGTTTTGTTTTGCTTAAAAAAAGCATACAAAGAGAGTTTGAAAAGGGTTAAGGTAACGCTTTTCACCAAATATCTCCCTATGGTTATCAACGGTAATGCTGAGCAGAGAAAGCATGCATTTCTCAATCTTCTTAAGTACATACTTGTCTCTGATGGGACGGAGGAGACATAGCCAGGCCTCTATGTTTGGGCAGAGTTGAACATTTTCTCTTATCAAAATCCCATTGCACTTTTGTGGGGCTTAAAATTAAGTTTGAATCAATTTAAAGGGAAATGGGCATGTGTGTGAGGGGGGCGGGGAATGGCCCACATGCAGTGTTCCAGAGGAGAAGCAGTCAGGAAGAAACGTGGACTCCCATCTATTCTTGTCAGGAAATACAACTAATCCTCAGGACTCAAGTGGGAACAGAGGCTGCAAGCTCAGATTTGGCATTCACATATTTTTTCTATTAATAATTTTAATTGGCTGGAGTCAGTACTACAACCAACTGAGAGCATTTTGTTTAATTATGTTTACTTAAGGGTCTTAGTTCCTCCTGTCTTCTGTCTTCTTTGCAGAACAAGAAATATTTGGTTGTCTAGAGTCCCATTTGCTTGTCTTAAAAGGGCTGGAAATTGAAGGAGGTAATGAGCATTGGTAAACAATAAGTAAAGATAGATCTTCCCTGCTGCGCAGAGGGACAAAGATGCTTTCTAATTCTCACTGGAGATTTCAAAGCCCCATCCAGCAAAAACTGTGTCATTAACAATCCTACAAATTACTGAGTAATGACCGTCCTGATAAAATCCTTAAAGGGGGGTGGTGGTGTAATAATTACCTTCTGTAGTTGATGGGATTTGAACATGAAGTGTATTCTATCCTTGTCAACTTTTCATGAATCATACTATAACTTCATATCACACTCAAATGGGTCTACCTTGGTCAGTATTGGTAGAGCAATTGTGTAAGCCATCACAGACTTCAGTGGTGAATGAAAGAAAGGGGCCACAGTCCGGAAATGTTAGGAGGGCCCACAAGAGGAGAAGAGAATAAGAGGGTCAAAAACTGATCTCATCTGGGAATAATATTAATCTGGATCAAGAAAAATGGCACCGAAACTATTTTGAAATGACAGAGACCAACCCCCAAACATATGAGAATCATCAAATAGTAACCCTCTCAGATTTTCCCTAAGAACATTTAAAAATTAAGAGTAAAGAATAAATTGGCTTACATATCATATTTCCACAAGCATGGTCAAAAGGAGTATGAGCTAGCAGACACTCGGTGAAATTGAACTGAAAAAAAATGCTGACTGTGGTATCTTTGGGTACTATTGGGACAAGAGGCATCAGATCTATCAAATGGAAAGTCAGGCGTTTCAGGATATTGAATCGAATGTACAAGCAGATGACTTCCTTGCTCTCTTTGTCTCAACCCATTTATTGAGGTTATCTGATGACTGAAATGAGAGGAATTTCTATTTCTATTTCTAAGGGAATTTCTATGTCTTGAGCAAAAACACATACGAAAGTAGAAAAATGTCTGTAAATGGACACCTAATTTAGACTACCATGATAACTGAACTTTCCAAAGTAATATTTTAAAAAACATATTAAGAATTCAGAATTCGGGCTGAGTCCCGGCGGCATAGTGGTTGTGTGCGTGACTGTGGCCCACTGGGTTGGTGGTTCAAATCTAGCAGCAGTTCTCCAGGAGTAAGGCTG